>VXBW01004133.1:163390-183459 GCA_013400375.1 Thinocorus orbignyianus
TTTTTTTTTTTTTTTTGCCATCTGATTTGTAATGTTTCTTTGCTCAGTCACAAGCAAGAGGGAGTTGGCTTGAATACTCCCGAAACGTGATTCTATCTGGGTTTACTGAACGGCTAAAATATCTGCTAAGAGCAACCCCACTGCTAATGTCACAGCCCCACACATTCCCCACCAGCCACCTCTTTTCATAGAATGGTCAGAGTTGGAAGGGACCTCAAAGATCATCAACTTCCAACCCCCCTGCCATGGGCAGGGACACCTCTCCCTAGAGCAGGTTGCTCCAAGCCCCATCCAACCTGGCCTTAAACACTTCCAGGGACGGGGCATCAACAACTTCCCTGGGCAACCTGTTCCAGTGCCTCACCACCCTCACAGGAAAGAACTTCTTCCTAAGATCTCATCTAAATCTCCCCTTTTCCTCCCCACTGTCTAGTTTTCAGAGGATCACATTTCAGGATCACTGCTTGGCCTCCGTGAATAGAACATTTCCTACCACAGCCTGCACTCTGCATTGGGAAGGAATATTTTCCTTCCTGCTAAAATGCAGCTTTTGTCTAGCGGTGCAGATGCTGCAGTGATGAAGAAAACTAGAGACAAACAAGTGCTCTCCTTCCTATTTCACATACCCTGTATGTCCAGAAAGAAACTGGTGGAATCTCCATACCCCAGAGGACAACAGGGTCCCACTGTAGAAAAAGGAGGGCTGGATTTTTAAAATTTCCATTAGTGCCTTTCTCCTCTCAAGTCAAGCTCTAAACCAGGTATCCAGTAGGTCACCTGGCACTTCCCAGTCAATTCAAACGGTGCGACTCATGATAGAGTGATTTGTCCAGCCTGCTCATTACAGTTTTAACTAATTTATCTTCCACTACTTCCCCTGGAAATCTCCAAAACTGTCTAATGAATCTTGTCACTAATGCAGAAATGCACATATACACTTGGAGTTTTTTCAGTAAATTCTAGTTAATTTTTCCTTTCCATTTGAATATTCTTAATTATATCTCACAAGGGTCAAGCAAATTAATTTTCTGTCTTTCTTGAGGGTACATATGCTTGCCTCAACCTGCAGCATTACATCTCAGCTCAGAGCCCAGCAGAAGAATGTCCTCAGATAAACACAGGCAACGTACTTAAAACTAAACTAAAACATACTTAAAACTGAAATCACTGTTTCTCCTTGCCACGGCCATAACGGTAAAGGCCAGCCCTGCTTCTCCCTCTAATTCCAAGTTTCTCCCAGAAACCTGCTGCACTGCCACTCTTTTGAGGCCGTCTGTTTGGCCTGGTCTGCTCCCACTTTTGCTCAACAGCTTAGGACTCCCAATCCCTCTGAAATGTGATCACACATTTACCTCTATAAAATTGCAGAGAAGCATGATCTGACTTGAACAACTGGCAGAAAAATCTGCCTACTCTTCAGTTTATTGCTTTTCCTAGAAACAATCAATGCCACCTGCCAGGTGCCTCTGCGAAGTGAGGCATTCTACAGCTCTGATTTCCTGGTTTTTGTCCTTTTTCCAAAGGACTCATCAAGGGCTGTGGTGGACAGCCAAGCAGATACAGCTCTTATCTGTTTGGCTGATGATCTTACAGTATCTGTCCCAGACCATCAGCTTTATATTTCAAACCCTGTGTGTAAAACCTGCCTTTGGTCTCATTCCTGCACATCAAAGCCTAGCTGGAGCGCAAAGAGAGGAAGACAAGGGCTGCAGAAAACTCTACACTAGTGAATTTACAACAATAATTTTCATCCTGCAGTGATGTCTGTGTAACTACAGGAAAAGTTGGGCTTGGAAGGAGAAGACATCCACGGACTTTGATTTAAGCTGCACAGCCCTATGGCAAGCTCTGAATTTGGCCCAGAGATGCAAGTCCCTGCTCATGAGGCGTGAGGGCAGAGCTACACACAGCACCCTACCCCAGCTGCCAATTTGGGAAAGGAAAGTCTCTCTCCAGCCACAAACAGCAGCCTAGTGAAAGACCCACATACAACCCTTCCAGTTCTAACACAAAACTTGACCTACCTGGGACGGACCATTTCAGGGGCGTATTAGTCCCAGGTGGAAAAATTTCTGATGCCATTGTTACTTACTCAATTATCTAGTTGTTTCTACCCCCCAAAATGTAGGATCACATCTAGAGTAGTTTTGAGCATAACTACACCTACTAAATTTCCTCCTGGGTATATCTGTTGAACATCTATTTCCCTAGAACACAGTCACCATGAATAGTGGAGGTTAATACCTCAGCATTTCTTAAATCACATTTTAAAGACTTTCTGCCATTTTTGTAACGAGTATTCAATACCACCAGAAATGTCATTCTTACCTGGAGTCATCAATCAAATCCTTTGAAGAAAGACAATCTGAATAACCAAAGAAAACAGATTGTACATACTTAAGAAAAATTGGGAAGTAGGATCACATCTGTAAGTAGTTTTAAAGCAGTAAAGTCCTACCACAGCAGTTACTCAGAGCCTTTTGAAAGGCTGTCAAACAGCTTTGTGTGCTTGAAGGAGTTGTCTGACCCTTTGGAGAAGAGCTGCTGTCTTTGCCAGTACCAGAACACAGCAGTATACATTGATCTCGATATTAAAGTTGGGAAATATTCTGCCCTCAAATCTTGCCACTGGCATGTTTCATTTCCAAGTAAATTGCCCTCTTATCCTCGTGAGGATTTTAACTTCCAGGAACTTTTATAAAAGAAAATGTTTGAAATAACGTTGTGGGGCGGGGTAGATATGAACAAGGAAAATCCATCACAAAAACTCTTAACAAATAGTGCAAAACCACAACTTCAGAACTCATCAATTTAGCTTCTGTTTTCTTAGAAAATTAGAATGCTACAGTCTTTCTCTGCATAGGAAAAAAGTTTATGAATTACTGAAAGTATTAAAAAAAGCTGAAAAACTTCTGCAATACTTCTACAATCATGCCATTTCTGCATTAAAAAGAAAGCTGTACCAAAAACCAGCTGACATCAGACACATTTTCCCCCCTAAAATTTTATTTTTATCGTTATTACCTAGATTCTAATTTAAAATACTAATTTATTAAAAGTCAAGATGCATTTTCTATACAAAATTTAAAACATAAGCCATTCTGCCTGTCTGCTAATGCTTAGGCAAACTGCTAGAGTTTCTTAAATCTAGAGAGGAGATGACAAAGCTCCAGGAAAGAAAAGAAGAAAGATCTTCTAGCTCACCTAATGTGCTATGAAAACCCAGTACTACCAAAGTCTTGCACTATTTTCTCAACAAAACACATGACACCACATTGCACAGACATCAGGAACGGGATTTTGCATTTTCTGCTGCTGAAAACCACTAGTAATTTGCTCTTGACTGACAGTATCATGTTGCCGTATTAATGTCTGAGATCTGTATTCATAAAAACTTACTGGAGCTGCTTTGAACATGAACAGTGCATGTCTTGACAAAGGATGTGTGTACACACCTGAGAGAGCACCAAATTGTGTGTGGGCATATGCACAACCCCCTCAATGTGGAGTTAGAATGGCTCTACTTTGTGTGCTTTGGCTCTAAAAGTTCGGGTGGTGAGCACAGACCCTCCAGTTCCCAGGAACACATTCCCTGGGACACGAAAGTAAGTCAGAGGGACTGGTGACAGATGCATGGGATACGTTGTGGAGCTGCCTGTGATTTCGCAAGGAGGATCTTGTAGTTTACCAGCTTCAAGGGATTATTTTTAACAACATGTAATTCACTACTGCAGGAGTTGCACCCATAGTCAGCCTTGCTTCTCTAACAGGGCCACTCCTCTGTGATGGATGTAGCAGGAGCACGGTGTAATATCAGGAGGACTTATTTTGGGAGAGGCAGAGTGGATTTTACATAGCACTTGGTGTTGCAAGCCAGTGGAACCGGCTTCCTAAGGGAGGGGAGCTGGGCTCGGCTGTTACTGAAACGTGCAACCACTAAGGGCAGCTTTATGATATATGGGAACCAAGTGCTTTCAGTTTCTAGGGAGCAGCCCTGCAAGCCGTGAAAACATCACTTGTGGTAGACACAGCAGGGAGAAGCCAAAGGATAAATTGCCTTTTGGGACTGGATTCACTCCCCGCAGGAGACAGGATGAGACTTTTCAAACGTACACAAATCAGATGCTTGAATATTTGGAGGCCTCTCTGGAAGACTGTACTGAAGCAGCACTGAGACCTTCCTAGCCGTGGACAAATGACAACTGGAATCTGCTCCCCTGGGTTGGTTGTTTAGCATCATTCATAAGCACTGAATTCACTCTGACCTAGAGCAAACAGCAAGCATGCTAACATGAAGTAGAGACATCGGGTAACTATGGTTCAGATTTAAAAACTTAGGTTAGGAAAGTAAAAAAAAAACCACACAGAAACTGCATATGACTTAACCTCTGCAATGAATCACAGAATCCCCTAGGTTGGAAGGGACCTCTTGAGATCATCTAGTCCNTCTGGACCCGCTCCAGCACCTCAATGTCTTTCTTGTGGTAGGGGGCCCAAAACTGGACACAGTACTCGAGGTGGGGTCTCACCTCACAAGAGGAAAAAGAAGATCAACATGCATGTGTTTGTGACGAGCTGTGAATAGGTAGCAGTGAGAAGAGGGTAACAGGTGAGAGAAAGTTAATTCATATTCCTTTATGTTGCACTAGAATATGTCCATCCACATTGAAGTATCAGTGTTGTATTAAACTCTCCTCAGCTGGAGCTGCCTCACGTCCTGCCCGGCCAGAGCATGAGCAGAGCCTTGTTTCAGCTCTCTCAAAGTCCATTTCTGACGAAGCCTAGCTCACTCTCTACCTCAAACATCCACCTGCGTGTCCTGATTGGAGTTTTACCAGCATGTTACTCTAAATGCAGATACAACAGTATTAACCAAATAGGGAGAAGCAGAGACTGATCTTTCTCCACTTATAAAAATGTTGTTATTAGTTGGGTTTGATGATGGGAACCACAACTTCCTTTCCTTTCCTTTCCACTTTGGGGGAGCACCCAAAGAAAATCACAGATGTAATTTTCAAAACGTGTCATATTGTGTATTACAAAGCAGATCTGAGTATTGTGAATTCTGGGTGCTTTTTTTTTTTTTTTTTTTTTTTTTTTTAAATATGGTGAGTGCTGTCTATCTGCTGGCAAAATTTAATTCCAAGCTTGTCTTTTTCTAAGGCAGGAAAAGCTGTTACTCCACAACTGCAACTTGGAAGTGGTATTGTCAGTGTAATTCCTAAACACAGTGTCATTAGCCTATTTATAGCATTTCATTTAAAAAAAAAAAGATCCATTTACCATCTGTGAGCACCTTTCTCCCAGCCTCATTACTTGAGGCATCTACTTGGCTTGCCACAGTAGTCTCAGTTCATCTTTTTTTCAGTGCTAATTATATCCTCCCATACAGCTTTGTTGAGTCCATGTGGTTATGTATTACACACAGTAATAATTTAAACATTTGCTGTAAACAAAATGACCTGTGAAAGGAGGACTGGGAATGTTAGCTTTTTAACCCCCATTTTTGCATCTCACGTCAATATTTCTGAACTCTGCTTGTTTGTTTTTTCTCCAAAACCAGCCACAAGCAGTTGCACGCTACTTGTTTCCATGAGCGTCCTGCTCCTTTTACACCCACAGCACGGAGGAAACTGTGCCAGAGGGAGCAAGGGAAAGTCTGCAACAGGGAAGAGCCTGTTGCTCTGACTCAGCTGCATCACATTTCTAAGATGCGTAGGAGTCCAACTCATTTTGTGCATAAAATCTGGTGGTTACATTAGCTGCCACACTCAAGACTTGGAGAGTGCACGTGTCCTCTTAGCTGGTCACCAGAAATGAGCAGAATCAAAATCCATTCTTTAACCCCACCTCCTGGCCTCATCTGGGCAGTCACATCCAGAGCCCAGCCAAAGAAAACGAAGCTGTTTGAAACTCAGGGTGAACTGAAAGATGTGAGGGTATTTTTTTAAATGTAAGTGTACCTGCGTGAAGAATCAGTACATTAATTTGGTTAATTCTAATTAACCAAACAGCTTGCTTTAGAGTAGGCAAGCCCATGCATTTCCAGACAGAGTTCCAGCGTGTTTGTGAGTAGCTGCAAAGGAATTCTAAAGAAAGACTTTCGGATCAACAGGTAACCCAGCAAAGCGTAGGAGTGTCGTGCATTCTGTGAAAATCTGGACTTGAACAAAAAGCCCTGCATCTTCCACTGGGTGCTTTCTCCCCGCCAGCCATGTGGGCAACAGCCTCACTGCAGGAAGAGTAAAGACGGGCAAATAGTCATAGAATCATGGAATGGTCAGAGTTGGAAGGGACCTTAAAGATCACCAAGCACAGTGGCAAACCCAAATTATGCATAGTTGGCCAGGACAGCTTCAACTACATGTGTACCACCTTCCTCACATTTATTAGCAATTACTCTTTTTTTCATTCTTGCCATGAGTAAAGATGTTAAAAGTCACAAATGGGCAGAATACCTACCATCCACCTATTAAAAGAAGTATTTGGATAGCGCTGTCAAAATCCCATAATGCCTTTCCCCCCACTTTCTTTGCAACAAAAACCTGACACCTGTATCACGAATTCGTTCTCCCAGCTGTCAAGTCAGATCCTAGTTCAGGTGACCAACTATTCCCAATGGTCTGAAGAAAAAAAGATGGTATCAAGGTTTACAGTGCAAACAGAACAGAGAAGGTAGCCACAACTGTTAAATCCTACTTTGTTTTTGTCAAGGGGTTGATTTGAACTGGTCAAAAAAACAGGGTGAAAAATTTTCAGGTCTAAGGCATGCTACAATGTATGGGCAAACTTGTTGGGACACTGGTATGCACAGGAATGTGTGTTATTTGCAGTCACAGTCGCTGGGAATACACCCTCACACAACAGTCTGCTCACGGGGCCTGCCAGGGACCATCAGAGAGTGCAGTGCAAGGCCTCTGGTACAACTCTGCTCCTAGAGGCACTAAACAAGCTGTAGGAAACTCCCACTGTGTACATGTGGACGAGCAAACATGGGAAAAATGAAACAAAACATAACAGAAGTGTTGTAGACAAATAATAACTAGATGGCGAAATAGAACTTTTTCATTTTGCACAGGAGAACTCATAATCATAGAATCATAGAATGGTCAGAGTTGGAAGGGACCTTAAAGATCATCAAGTTCCAACCCCCCTGCCCTGGGCAGGGACACCTCTCCCTAGAGCAGGTTGCTCCAAGCCCCATCCAGCCTGGCCTTAAACACTTCCAGGGATGGGGCATCCACAACTTCCCTGGGCAACCTGTTCCAGTGCCTCATCACCCTCACAGTAAAGAACTTCTTCCTAAGATCTCATCTAAATCTCCCCTCTTCCAATTTAAAACCATTCCCCCTCGTCCTGTCACTAGACTTCCTGACCAAGAGTCCCTCCCCAGCTCTCCTGGAGGCTCCTTTCAGATACTGGAAGGCTGCTATCAGCATGATCCTGCTGACCTGGAAGGATGCATTTTAAACATAAGTTATAAACTCCAAGATCTTCAGATAGAATGTGCATCTGTGCATTGATTTGAAACTCGCTGAAACATATTCGAGTGGTGTCACTGGTATGGAATCCACAGGTAAAGATAGAGACTACTGATCGTTGTGACCAATGTTGAGCGGTAAGACAGAGGAGGTCTCTCTCCCTGACGGGAAATTACTGATAGTCATGCTTTCCTGAGTTGTACATTTTTTTAATGTGAAATCAGATTCAGTGTTGTCCACAGAACAGCTGAGCTAACTCACCATATTGTCTTCGGCAGTGGGTATTTACTGTTATTTTTCTAGCTATATGCTGTAGGTCTGCATGGGATCTCATGGACCTTTTTGTCAGCCTGATTATTGATTTCTGACTTTGTTTCTGCTCATCCAACTATTTTGTGGGACCTCACGGCACTTGAAAAAAACCAAACATGAATCACTACAGCATGTTATTCCTGATAGTTGGAAAACACTAATAGTGGAACAACTCGTCAGGGATCACTGTTACCTGGAGTCCTGTGTCCAGTTCTGGAGTCCTCNCTGGATGATCTTTAAGGTCCCTTCCAACTCTGACCATTCTATGATTCTATGATACCTACACTCAAGGATTATAGATATATAATATGTATAATCATTTAATACATATATAATGTATATATGTGGACATACAGCTATGTGCATTCTTGCATTAATTTTCATAAAATCCTCAACTGCTACTGTTACCAAGGAGAAGATTAAAAAAAAAAAGTGTCTTGGCAAAAACAGTCAGGTATGATGAATACCAGCCAACATACGGGGATTTCACTTTTTGTGCTACGATTTTGTATCTACGGACAGGTTACCTAAAAAAAAATGGGGCTCTCACAGTTGTGTAAAACCACCCTTGTGGGTTTTATCTGTTTCCCACTGCCCAGGAAGTCTTTACACCTATTCATTTATTTCACCCTAGACACAATCAGGGATCAACATCATAAAAACACTGAAGCCTCCCTTCCCTGGTGAGAGAGAACACCAAGACAGAGAGGCTGTGGCAGATGTTCAAGCTCTATTCGGTTTGCAAGGGTGCCACCATCTGACACAAACACGTTCCCAGAAAAGGGAGACAGGAATGGCCTCCTACTGCCCTTAACTTTGAGCCCAGAACTACACTTTTCAGAGTGCCCTCTGAGTTCCCCTCCAAAAGGGCTGTCAGGAATCCTCTCAGCAGATCATCAGGGAAGGTATGCCTGCAAATGGGACAGGAAAGAAAGCAAGAAGGCCGGCACCAGCTAATCCTTGGAAGCAGCAGGCGGCTTCCTACTGAGGTGTGTCACAGGTTTTATAATGCTTTTGGTCTACAGAACTGGGAAGGTTCCTTCCTTCAATAGGAATAGTATCTCCTGGCGGTTTCCAGCACGGGACACTACCATCTGCCAGTTCTACGTCCCCATAAACTGTTGGGTGAGGGATTCTGATCTGTTTTTCACTTCCTGTCCTAGATTGCTGTGATATAAATAGCAGCCAAGTGTTAATTAATTCCCACATGCGTGCCTGTGTGGGGATGCCATGTGTTTATATACATGTGTGCTTTTAAGGACACGTATTTTCTCAACTACTATAGGAAAAGCAGTTCCTACACAGATAAGGACCAGATGCTTAATTAATGTGATAGCTTTCTGCCTCAGGGTAAGTGTACTACAACCATACATACTCACTGTGCGGCTTCTGCCATGCTGTGGGGCCAAGAGAGGCTTGAGAGGTGGGCTAATGCAAATGGCATGAAGTTCAACCAAGCCAAGAGCAGAGTCCTACACCTGGGACGTGGCAATCCCAGGCACAGATACAGGTTGGGCAGAGAATGGCTGGAGAGCAGCCCTGAGGAGAAGGACTTGGGAGTGCTCCTGGATGAGAAGCTCCCCAGGAGCCGGCAGTGCGCGCTGGCAGCCCAGAAACCAACCGTGTCCTGGGTTGCAGCAAAAGCAGCGTGAGCAGCAGGGCCAGGGAGGGGATTCTCCCCCTCTGCTCTGTGCTCCTGAGACCCCACCTGGAGTCCTGTGTCCAGCTCTGGAGTCCTCAACAGAGAAAGGACATGGAACTGTTGGAACAGGTCCAGCGCAGGGCCACCAAGATGCTCAGAGGGATGGAGCAGCTCTGCTGTGAGGACAGGCTGAGAGAGCTGGGGCTGTTCAGCCTGGAGAAGAGAAGGCTGCGGGGAGACCTTGGAGCAGCCTTCCAGGATGTGAAGGGAGCTCCAGGAGAGCTGGGGAGGGACTCTTGGTCAGGAAGTCTAGTGACAGGACGAGGGGGAATGGTTTTAAATTGGAAGAGGGGAGATTTAGATGAGATCTTAGGAAGAAGTTCTTTACTGTGAGGGTGGTGAGGCACTGGAACAGGTTGCCCAGGGAAGTTGTGGCTGCCCCATCCCTGGAAGTGTTGAAGGCCAAGCTGGATGGGGCTTGGAGCAACCTGGTCTGGTGGGAGATGTTCC
The DNA here is from genome assembly GCA_013400375.1 of Thinocorus orbignyianus. Classification (NCBI taxonomy): domain Eukaryota; kingdom Metazoa; phylum Chordata; class Aves; order Ciconiiformes; family Thinocoridae; genus Thinocorus; species Thinocorus orbignyianus. The sequence continues at coordinate 173,336 of VXBW01004133.1, forward strand.
TGCCCAGGGCAGTGGGTTGGAACTTGATGATCTTTAAGGTCCCAGGAAACAGACTCTAGCAGCACACCTAAGGCCCTCCACATACCAACCAGTTAAGTGTGGACTCAGTAGGATCAACTATTCCTGTTGTGCCAGACTATCATTCGTGCATACGTAGCCTGAAGCCAGCCTCATGAAGAATCAGTAACACGGACATACTGCCAGCAGTATAGAGTATCACGTTCATATACAAAAACTGAGACATGAAGATATTCCATGGAGACAGCTGCATACCAAGTATTTGTGGCACACAGAATTGCAGAATAGTTAAGGTGAGAAGGGACCTCTGGAGAGCCTCTAATCCACTCTCGTATCCCCAGTTACACGCCGCATTATGCATTGGCATTTTTAAATTAAAGGAGCCACAGTCCCAGACGGTTGGTGATAAGTAAAAAACACAAATGTTGGCCATAATTTTCATACTCTACAAGAAATAACATTGATCTTATTTCCCTTGGACTGAGAAACCCGTTGAGAAACAGGCTTTCAGATCTGTATGGGCCTGACCTGGGACATAAAGGGTACCCATATCTGCCTCTGTGCTAGCCTGGGACATCCATACCAGTGCTCTCCGGCACTCCAGCTAATTAGCCTGGCTAAGAGGCAGTCATTAGCCTGGATATAATGCTAGGCTAACACAGTGACACCATCTTCACGATTTAAACTGTTCTCTGACTACGTTGCTCCTCCAGGTTGGAAAGATGCACCAGATGTGTCAGCCCCTCTGAGAGGTTGCTGGTGATTGTCCCCGAGAGAGAAGAAATCTCCAAGATCCAGATTTAACTCAGCTGCTGGTGTTAGTGCAGTAAATGACAGGAGGGAAGTACAATGAATGGTTGGAAAGACAAACCCTAGGGATTCCTGCCTCAGAGAGATGAAGTCAACGATCTGGAAACTACATGGTATGGCTTGAGGACACCACCAGCAAATCAAAGGTTCAGTCACTCTCAGATTTGAAGCGCAGATTTGGCAGTGGGGTTAAAGTGAGACTAACTCTTCACACAGAAATGTGTGCTGGCAGTTGATACAGCTTCCCTTAGAACTGTTTACCTGCCTTCCGTGGGCTAGATGGACAGTGATAAGTCAGTGTATTTACACTTTTGGCATGTATGAGTTTGAATGCAGGTACAGGCTGAGAGAGCTCTAAGCGTTCTAGTACCCAACTGATCATCTTCGCACGCGCGTAGATTTTACACTTGGATATATCAGTGAGTATTCTGGATACTGAACCAGAATGCCAAAGGGATGATGGATTAAATTTAAACTCGCCTCAAAACATCTACTGCAGAATGGCTACCCATTTTCTTCTTAAGGAATTATCAGAAAATAAGAAAAAGCTCAATTCCTGAACGGCCCTCAAGGACCTTGACTTTTGGTGATGGCAATTTCATCCTGCCCACCCAGCAGAGACAGGCAGGCACTCCCTGTGCCTAGATATGATTACCAGTATTAAAAACCAACCTTGCAAAACTGCTGTTGTAAAAACAGGCACCACAAAACTCTCTAACAGCTTAAATCTTCCTGGCAATTTTGGAAGCGACACCGGTGAACCAGCTGAAGACAGAACCAGATATGCCTTTGCATGCAGCCAGAGAAGAAACGTTTTACTGTAAACTGAACAAAATAGTCCCAAACCATAGGCTTGGCAAAACCTCTTCTCAACTGTCTCCACAGAGACCCTAGCTGAATTGTCAGTGTCTGCTTCCTAGTAAAGAGAATTATTATTAAAAAAGGCAAAATAGAACCCACAAAGGACTAGAAGAATGACAACGTCAACGGCTAAAAGTGTAGGGAGCAGACTGATAACTGAAGGTAAAAGAGAAAGCCAAAAGTTACCGTGGGAATATGAGACAGAGGTGGAATTAAAATGGACTAATAGAACAAAACCAGCAGCAAATCTACTAAATAAAACTCTGAAGAGACAGTATGTGAAATGGAGCAATGAAGCATGCATATATATGCATACATGCAAATACGTATATACATAAATCTTTGTTGGAGACATGGACAGTGGGATAGAGTGCACCCTCAGCAAATTTGCCGATGACACCAAGCTCGGTGGCGCGGTTGACACGCTGGAGGGAAGGGATGCCATCCAGAGGGACCTGGACAGGCTGGAGAGGTGGGCTAATGCAAATGGCATGAAGTTCAACCAAGCCAAGTGCAGAGTCCTACACCTGGGACGTGGCAATCCCAGGCACAAATCCAGGTTGGGCAGAGAATGGCTGGAGAGCAGCCCTGAGGAGAAGGATTTGGGAGTGCTCCTGGATGAGAAGCTCCCCAGGAGCCGGCAGTGCGCGCTGGCAGCCCAGAAACCAACCCCAGCCTGGGCTGCAGCAAAAGAAGTGTGAGCAGCAGGGCCAGGGAGGGGATTCTCCCCCTCTGCTCTGTGCTCCTGAGACCCCACCTGGAGTCCTGTGTCCAGCTCTGGAGTCCTCAACATAGAAAGGACATGGAACTGTTGGAACAGGTCCAGCGCAGGGCCACCAAGATGCTCAGAGGGCTGGAGCAGCTCTGCTGTGAGGACAGGCTGAGAGAGCTGGGGCTGTTCAGCCTGGAGAAGAGAAGGCTCCGGGGAGACCTTAGAGCAGCCTTCCAGGATCTGAAGGGAGCTCCAGGAGAGCTGGGGAGGGACTCTTGGTCAGGAAGTCTAGTGACAGGACGAGGGGGAATGGTTTTAAATTGGAAGAGGGGAGATTTAGATGAGATCTTAGGAAGAAGTTCTTTGGTGTGAGGGTGGTGAGGCACTGGAACAGGTTGCCCAGGGAAGTTGTGGCTGCCCCATCCCTGGAAGTGTTTAAGGCCAGGTTGGATGGGGCTTGGAGCAACCTGCTCTAGGGAGAGGTGTCCCTGCCCATGGCAGGGGGGTTGGAACTGGATGATCTTTAAGGTCCTTCCAACTCTGACCATTCTATGATTCTATGAAATGTAATGCATATTACAGCTGGAGGTGACTCCCTTCTGAGGGGAACAGAAGGTCTAAGGCCAGTCTTTTTTTTAACTGAAGAATTATGGCTCTTTAAACACCGCTCACAAATTTACAGTTGTTAGTTATCTTGGTTGGGATAGTGTGGACTTGTACATATATATATCTGCATGGATGTTCATGGAGGAGAGTGTACGTATGTGCTTATCTCATGGAAAGCTACAGTAAGGCAAGACTTTTGAACACTTCATCCATTTCTAAAGTAAGGACTATTTCCCTTTGGCCTGGGTTATTTTGTTGGATTATATCTAGTCCAATACTATAACATGCTTTTTCCAAAAAACGTTCAGAATAAATAAGTTCCTGCAGACTTTATAACCAGCATTTTAATCCTTGTGCATCTTTATAAGGATCTAGATATACAGAAAAATGGAGATGCTGTCTAGGTGACTTTTTGAAAGTGTAGCTGAGGGGCCAAACTGAAGGTTGAGACCATACAAGAACTTTCGTGTCATCAGATTAGTTTAAGGAATATGAGTGAGTGTTATAGCATTACTTCTGTAGAGCCTAACTTTGTTTTATTGAAATCAGTGAGAGAATTGCAATCAACAACAATTAAACAAGTTCCATCTGTCCACAAAATATCTAAGAAAGATCATGGGGCAAAACATGTCCATCCTGAGTCAGCGACGTTCAAATCTCGCATGAAAATAACAAGTGAGAGCACTTGGGAGGATTTCATCCTCCGAAGCATCTAAACATTTGTGCCAGCACATTTCATCAAGTTTCCATTTAGAGGAATTTTCTGGGTAAATTACAGAGTGAGAACCCAGAATGGCAAGAAACCAGTGGGTGTGCTGCTTGTCCATATTGCGGCAGATCCTGAAAACCCTCTCTCATTGTGGAGGTGCCCAAAACCTCGCGGGAAATACAAAGCATCTTTCTGACTCACCCAGGTGTGTCTCCTTCTCCCCGGCCTGGGCATATAATACCTGTGTTGGCAACCACCCTGTCAGGCTTGGTCTTGACAAGGCAGCAAATGGCTTGAGGATTCAGTACAATGGTACATTGATGGAGCACCTCTCCCATGAGGACAGGCTGAGAGAGCTGGGACTGGTCAGCCTGGAGAAGAGAAGGCGCCGGGGAGACCTGAGAGCAGCCTTCCAGGATCTGAAGGGAGCTCCAGGAGAGCTGGGGAGGGACTCTTGGTCACAAAGTCTAGTGACAGGACAAGGGGGAATGGTTTTAAATTGGAAGAGGGGGGATTTAGATGAGATATCAGGAAGAAGTTCTTTGCTGTGAGGGTGGTGAGGCACTGGAACAGGTTGCCCAGGGAAGTTGTGGATGCCCCATCCCTGGAAGTGTTTAAGGCCAGGCTGGATGGGGCTTGAAGCAACCTGCTCTAGGGAGAGGTGTCCCTGCCCATGGCAGGGGGGTTGGAACTTGATGATCTCTAAGGTCCCTTCCAACTCTGACCATTCTATGATTCTATGATTCCTGCTGCAAGATCCCAAACCACCACAGCCGCACGAATAAAACGCTCATCTTGTCTGAGAGATTAATTCTTAAGGTTCAAGTTTGTTCAGAAAATGCTGACAGGGAAACTTGCATCCCCAAGGCTTGATGTCCCATATTTATTACTTGTGCCTCCTGTGTTACCTGTATGTTGAGCTGACCAACAATCACCTCTCTACAGCCAGCATAAAATGAATTCCATACTGTATGTGCTGGCTACATTTAGAGAAAGCAAGTCATACACTTCCTGATTTGGACAAAATTTGAATTGTTTGGTGATCAGGTAGTACAGACCATGGAACTGTTGCTTCAAAGACAGTGAAACCTGTTTCAGCAAACTCTTCCACTTCGCTGGATTTATGTTGCAGCAGGCTGCAAACACACACTCTCACACAGACTCGCTTGTTAACCATGCGCCCTATATCCATACCGGCAACATCTCCCTTCTCTCCCTAAACAAACCCTGGGACTGTTCTCTGGCACCAAGACCAAGGGAAAAGGAAGAGCCCAAATCATAGAATCATAGAATCATAGAATGGTCAGAGTTGGAAGGGACCTTCAAGATCATCCAGTTCCAACCCTTCTGCCAGGGGCAGGGACACCTCTCCCTAGAGCGGGTTGCTCCAAGCCCCATCCAGCCTGGCCTTAAACACTTCCAGGGATGGGGCATCAACAACTTCCCTGGGCAACCTGTTCCAGTGCCTCACCACCCTCACAGCAAAGAACTTCTTCCTAATATCTAATCTAAATCAGTATTATTAAACTCTACAAAACAAGGTGAGCACATCCAAACCACCCACTGGGATGGCAATGTTTGTGAACTGGGAGAGGGCTGCCCGGCCAAAGCCCTGGAGGGACTGGAGAAGCCTGGAGAAGAGAAGGCTCCGGGGAGACCTGAGAGCAGCCTTCCAGGATCTGAAGGGAGCTCCAGGAGAGTTGGGGAGGGACTCTTGGTCAGGAAGTCTAGTGACAGGACGAGGGGGCATGGTTTTAAATTGGAAGAGGGGAGATTGAGATGAGATATCAGGAAGAAGTTCTTTGCTGTGAGGGTGGTGAGGCACTGGAACAGGTTGCCCAGGGAAGTTGTGGATGCCCCATCCCTGGAAGTTTTTAAGGCCAGGCTGGATGGGGCTTGAAGCAACCTGCTCTAGGGAGAGGTGTCCCTGCCCATGGCAGGGTGGTTGGAACTTGATGATCTTTAAGGTCCCTTCCAACTCTGACCATTCTATGATTCTATGACTGCTCTGAGGTTGACCTACACCCAGAGGGCTGAGCTCCTGGCTCAGACACCTGCCCTGCCTGTTTAATTTACAGATGCAGCGATGGTGTCTCCTAGTGGCTGTATTCTTCAAGGAACAGACCCCATCCCAAACCTCACACCTGAAACTCTTGCTCTTCAAAGGTATACAAAATGCAAACACATCTTGAGATTTTTAGAGTTTCTAAAACAGCATCACAAAAGTAGATGTGTATAATTTAAACACTAAAGGTTTAACATCTGAGTTACAAAGTCTCGTGCTGATTTAGCATCCAAACCCATCTCTAAGTTACCTAAATGTGTTTTTTTAAAACAACAACAAACAACCACCAAACCAAAACACATCACAGTGGCAAGATATTGCAATCCCCCTCTTTTGAAACACTAACTCAAGAGAAAGATGAGAGCCATAACAAAACATGTGGAACAAGGTGTTCAGGGTGGAGCAAGGTGTTCAGGACTTTGCTTAAAGGTCTAAAGGCAAGCAGGAGCATCAACTGAATCAATCTCATTTACCCTTGAGGTTCTCTCAGACCCTGTAAAAGCCAAGGAAGTGCTTAAATGCTTTTCTATAGTAGGTCTCCATAGGTTCAACCTACCACATACTGAGCCCCAGGCCAGATGCCACAATCTGGGAATAGGAGCTAATGTCACTGGCTCTTTGAACCATGCTAAAGACTCACACAAGGTGATGTGGGCATAGACATCACCTTCTCCCAGCAGCACCCTGTCTGGAGACATCGCCAGCACAGAACATTTAAAGAGAGGACACAAAAACCCTGAAGAGTATCAATACTTGGTTCTAGCCCTTCCTCCGCGAAACACCTATCTTCCACTCCAGCACCAGCTAAACACCAAACATCCACCTTGGGAGTAAGATCTCTGTCAGGGAATTTTGTCAAAGGAAGACATAACAGTCAAGATACAGGCAATGTATTCAACAGTAAGTCAAAGCTCTGCCAGCTGGAACTAGACATGGACCTGCTGGAATGGGTTCAGAAGAAGGCCACATCTTCATGATCAAAGGGCTTGAGCACCTCTCCTATGAAGACAGGCTGGGGTTGTTCAGCCTGGAGAAGAGAAGGCTCCCGGGAGATTTTAGAGCCCCTTCCAGTACCTAACGGGAGCCCACAAGAGTGTTGGAGAGGGACTCTATCAGGGAGAGGAGCAATAGGAAAAGGGGTAACAGTTTTAAACTGAAAGAGGGGAGATTTACCTTAGATCTCAGGAAGAAATTTTTCACTATGAGGGTGGTGAGGCACTGGAACAGGCTGCCCAGAGAAGCTGTGGCTGCCCCATCCCTGGAGGGGTTCAAGGCCAGGCTGGATGGGGCTTGGAGCAACCTGGTGTGGTGGGAGGTGTCCCTGCCCATGGCAGGAGGGTTGGAACTGGATGGTCCTTAAGGTCACTTCCACCCCAAATCACTCTATGATTTTATGAGCTACAGCAAAGTAGACCCAGAAGACACACGGGTCCGAGCCTGATTTTGCCATGTTTCCTTTCTCATTTTCAACTGATTGAAGCTTCTCTTTGTCCACCATCTTCTTGGAACAGAAAGGTTTGGGCAGCAAATTTCCATACATGGGTAAGCTTAACCAAATGAGACATTAAAAGAAAAAAAATAATGTCTGGAAAGGCGCAGACATGGAAATCTTTCCTAGCAAATCCTGGCTCTAAGTGACCACTACTCTTTAAAAATGGAATGCAGATTTGCCTTCCTCTGTGTATATATTGGGGCCTTTCATTGTTTGCCAAGTATCCTGTCACCCCTGACATCCCTGCTTTGGACATTTTACGTAAGCTCCCCTGTTAGACAAGAAATAACACCCTGCAAAGAATGGCTGTGGTTGGAGTAGTTCTACCATAACAAAATAAAGCCTTTATATACTTCTAATCTTGACAAACATATCCATCTGAACATCTCAAGAGCCACTAGACACAAACCTGGAGTGCATGCAGTTTGTCCCCACCTCAAGCAGGGCCTTCTCCGTGTACCCGTGTGTGCCTGAGAGACACTGCTCTGCCTGCAGCAACTCTGCTGCCTTTTGCTGACTGTGCTGGTGCTGGTGGAAAGCCATTCTTGAGCAAGCTCTGGTCAGTATTCACTCTGCCTGATGCTCCTTGTGGTGCCTTAGCTTGCTGACCTTTGGACCAGAGTGTAAAGCTTAGCTCCATCCTCAGCTTTCCACCTGAGGGGAGGGAAAGATGACTATTCAGTTCTGGAAGAGACTCTCACCAGTAAAACAGGGACTAAAAAGTTAAATTGTTGATGGCCCATCCCTGGAAGTGTTTAAGGCCAGGTTGGATGGGGCTTGGAGCAACCTGCTCTAGGGAGAGGTGTCCCTGCCCAGGGCAGGGGGGTTGGAACTTGATGATCTTTAAGGTCCCTTCCAACTCTGACCATTCTATGATTCTATGAAATGTGTCCTGCTCAACTTGTTTTCCACATCTCCTTCAGCTATCACCAACCCCTAGTTGACTCATCCCAAATAAACACTTTCAGCTACTCTTAGTCTCGGTAAGTTTCCTAAAAAGTTTGAAAGCAAAGCCTAAACTTTGTGTTTCTTTTCTCACCCTGACAATTTAGCTCTGTCCAGTAGGGAAAGCAAAAGCACACATCTCCTGGAGCCTTCCTGTTTCTGGCACTCTGATCTCTGTCAGCCCATCTGTTCAACCAACTTCTTTTACAAGCACCTACCTTTCTAGACACATTTAAAACCTCCTTTCATCCAAAGGACAAATCCCTCTAACACAGCCACATCTCATCATATCTCCTCTTACTAAACCCCTGCACAACAGATCACACCCCCAAAACACACACAGACCTCTACAGGCACCTTCTGTGAGTATGAAAACAGTGGGTGAGCAGAGGGAAGCAAAGTCCAAGGACAGAGAAGGGACAGAGAAGACAGAGCTGCAATCCTACAGATGTAGGCTGGTTCCTCCATCTCCAAGCTTCTTCCTCGTGGCTCCAATTATTTGTTGACAGTACCTAGTTAAGGGATTTCATTTTCAGAGGAAGTGCTACAGAGCAGATTAAACACAAGTGTGTACTAACTTGGTGCAGAAATCCCCTGGGAAGGCAAGGTGGTAGCGACTGTGAGTCAGTTACCCCTGCACACTCCCATGAAGAGCCACAGATTTGCCCTCTGTCAGACCTGGGGGATTGTCCTTTTCTCTACAACAACCCAAGCCAGCACTTTCTAAACTTCCAGTCCTCCCAAGCTCCCTGCTCGGGGGGCCACTCTGCAGAGAGCCAGTTCTTTCCTTTGCCCAGGTAACGCACGCCCTCCCAGACCTGTACCAGGTTATTTTAAATCAGCTCATCAAGCCTTTCAGCCTGAGACACAAAAGCAATATAAACACAGCTTCCCTTTGCACCCTGTCCTCAGAGAGTCCTATCCAGAGCAGATCACGCTGATACAACCTGACAACATCCAGGGATAAAGGGGGAGGCTCACACCAGATGCAGTCTAATACTAGCTAGCATTATAAGAGGGCAACCAGAGATCAAAGAGATGTTTTCTTTCCTTTCCCACTACCAGTCAAACTGAACAAGCCCCCAACCCCATCAGAGCCACAGAGCAGCTGATTCTCACAACGGTGTCATGGGTAGGGAGAAATGTCTCTTTCCAAGAGGCACTACCAGGGCTGAACTGTGTTTGCTTTTCCTTAAAACCTCTTGTATAACCCTTCACCCTTCCCAGCGTTTTCTCTTGCTAGCACTTGGCACCAAACTGCAGAATTGCAAAACTCCCCAAGAAGTTGGATTTGTTCGTTGCCTTTTCAAGGGGCAAGTGGGGGAAGAGCTCCTCGATCCTTTTTTGCACTATTGATTACTATTATTATTATATTTAGGAGGTTGCTGCCCCTTCCATCTCCCACTTAACCATTTATTTGGGCTCTTCTTCCAGGCAGGTGATTTAAGCTTGATCTGTCCTCCAGGGCTTAAATAAAGAAGTGATGGGAGGAAGAAGAAAACCTTTTCAGTGGCGCATATTTGAAATTCTTTCTTTCCTCTCTCTTTCTCTCTCTCTCCCCTTAACGGGGCTCATCTGCTTCTCGGTTCCTCTCGCTCTCTGATTATTCCATTAGGGAACGGTGAGGGGCAGGGATTAACAATGAAGCAGACGGCAGGGAAACCCTTCCCAAAAGCACAATGCCCAGCTCTCCCCCATCCTCCCCCCTTCCTCCCTCCCAAGAGACGGTCCCCCCTCACCCTTCCGTCGATGCCATGGTCCCGAAAGCCCCCCTTTTGTCTTCTCGAGAGTCCAAGGGATGGTTATTTTGGGCAGCGGCGCGCGCAGGCGGCTGGCTCTTTGGGATCACCGGGAAGGAGCAAGGCAATTCCTTGTAATCCTGGTGTGGGGAGGTGGGGGGGGCTCC
>VXBW01004142.1:0-13707 GCA_013400375.1 Thinocorus orbignyianus
CCACTGGAAAAAAACTTCCCCTGAAGAAAAATTAAATGCAAAAAGATGCCTTGGCTGGGGTGTAATACTTGCCTGATGGGCAAGGAGCAATTTCCTGGAGCAATACTTCAGCTTCTGGTAACTTGCTGCTCAGAGGTCTCTTGAGAGAGAGAGATCATATTTTTATACTTAAATTTATACTTTTTATTATTCTATACAAAGAGCTTTTTGTCCATCTTATCCTTCCTTTTATCTTTGTTATGGCATGACTCTGTAGTTGTTCCAGGTTCACATATTTCTATAGTAGACTTTTTATTCCAACATGAGCCTTTCAAGGGTGGCACTTCACAAAACTAACTGTTGAAGTACTGTGAGCAGGCAATTGTGCAAGATTCATCAGATAGATGAGACTGAGGAATTGCTAAAAGAGGCTGTTTTTCTTGCTTGTAAACAGGTGTAAGTAACATGGCATTTCGTCACCTAATTGAGTTCACCTATACAGCAAAACTAATGGTCCAAGGTGAGGAAGAAGCAAATGACGTTTGGAAAGCAGCTGAGTATCTACAGATGTTAGAAGCGATCAAAGCACTTGAAATCAGGTAAACAAATAAGCCTCTCTTTCTTCCCAACACTGAAATGTAAAGTCTTAAAAATCCTTTTATGAGAGCTGTCTGCCAGTATTTTTCAGTGGTGTTCTTTATCCCAGAACCTCCTAAACTTCTGTGGGACTGTATACTCTTCTACTATAAGACGTGGGTCAGAATTATAAAGGCTAAAAAATGAAGTCACATTGTTTGGGCTCGAACTTGATGACAAGTGGCATGGCTGATAAATGCTGCAGACATTGTAGGGCTGTAACTTTGTGGTAGCTAATACCAGGTCTCTGTACTATCTGGCTGCCCATGCCTGATTGAGAGCTGGGTGTACAGTAATGATGTTTCTAAGGTAGTTAGACCACATTAACAAGTTTGTGCTGGTGTTTTGATTTCATGCAACTTTCTGCTTTCAAGAGAATAGGCAGTGACTTTAAAACTTCTTGGTGCAAAATTAATCTCTCAAACTTCTTGAACAAATGTAATTGTTATAATTGGTTTTATATGGAATCAATACTTAATCAAATGTTACTGTTGCACCTTTTATCTGGTATGAGGAACTGTACTCCGTTACCAAACTCCAACCTAAGAAAAGCAGGTGCCATTCCCATCCTTCCCCTTTCTTCCCTTTCACAAAGTGCTATCATGTTCTCATTCCTTCCTACGCTGTTCTTCTGTCACGGAGCAGAGGGAGGGGTAATAAATGCCTCTCAACATTACAGTTATCCTTGCTTTCTCTTTTAGACCTGCTGAAAGTTCTTTGTGATTAGGAGAGTGGCATTGGCTCTGAGTTCCTCTAGTAGCCAGCTAACTTTTTTAAAAAAGAAAAAAAAACAACCAAACAGAACTAAACAAAACTTTCATGACATGATACACTGGAAACTTGGTTTTCAACATCAGTGTTGACTTTTTTGAATCAACTTATTCTGTGCTTATTCTATGGATTGGTGACAGAGCTGAATAAGTATGTGGATTTTTTTAATAGGAAAAATGGGATTGTGCATTTTTAGTTCTACCCTCCAACCCCACCAACACTCTTTTCTTGACTTTATTAAGATTAAGTATGATATTACCAATTTTTTTTTTCATTCAGGAAAAAACCAGACCTTTGTTGTTTGAGAAATTTAAAACACTTGAATCTGAAAAAGTATGTTCTAATTGATATCACTTTTGAGTCTCTGTACACCAGTAGAGCTGTTGAACTAGAGTTCAGATCAGTCCATCAAGCTAAACTGTCCAGCATGCAATTATTTCCCACTGTTGTATAATGTTATACAGCTTGTTGATTATGCATCACTAGTAAACACTGTAATTCCTATGTTACAAGTAAACTAATGTTTTGCATAACAAACACATGTGCAAGCCAGTCTATTCTTAGTTATTTCCATTGTTCATTTTTGATTTTTGGTGTTTTTTGTTTTTTTTTTAATTAAAAAAACAAACTTGAGTACCACTGTCAGTCCTGGTTTTCTCCTCCACAGAAGGAGGGGGAAGAATTGCAGTACAGTGCCTCTGTCTGAGCTTTGACAGAAAGGGGTAAGCTTCAGAAAGTTCAGCTAAAGTAGAGATTATTATAGAACTCACAATTTGTGTAATGCATCAGAGTTGCACATTTCATAATATAGAATAGAAAGAAAACAACCAGCTGTTATTCTGTGGGTGGATTTTTGGAAAACCATGGGCACCCAGTGAACAATCCAAGCTGTGAGAATCTGCTAAGGCTGTAACCGAGCACAGGCCTCCAGGTCTATTCAAGGATGCTTTGCAGTGAAAGAACGATAAGAACCATGAAGCAATGAGAAGGGAGGATAGCACTGTGCCCTGGGATTCAGCATTGTGGAGGAGGTCCTGTGCTATGAATAGAGCTGTTTTACCTTTGAAGGTAACTGCTGAGTTCATCATCTTAAGGCAACTTTGTGAACTGTAAGAAAGTGTGATGTATTGCAACTGTGTTTTAACCAATCATGATTAACCACACGATTTATGTGAACCAATAATAGTCTGCCACAAAGAGATAGTTTCTAATACTTTTCCTATATAAGTGTTTGAATCTTGTAATAAATTGGCATCTGCCTGATCACATTGACCGTTGTGTGGTGTCCGAGCCTTCTGTGTCGACATTATTCCTTGAAGTACAGTGTGTTGTATGTGTGTATCCCTGTTCAAAGTTTGATACCTGAGCCACACAATGTGCTCAAGGATGGTAGTCTCCTCTTTGCTGAGCAGATTATTATTTTGATATGTGATCCTGGAGCTTTTTGCAGTAATGTTAAAAGTAACTGTCACCTCCTAAACATCAGAGAAGCAGGCTAGGTGAAACTATAACTTCAGTTGCTGTCTTCCTGTATCTGAATGTAGTAAGGTGCAATTTAATAATCTGTATCCTGCATTAGGTCATTAGCCGCACATCTCTGCCATATGACATACAGATACTGGAGAAAACCCTTCTTTCCTATTACTAGAAATCCTGAAAATGAAAGGGAGTAGGTTACATAAAAGGATTCATCAGTCTGCAAAGGAAGGTAAAAGTACAAATTACTTGTCAGTCTGATTTGAGGGGAAGGTAACCACTCGTTTTCGAAACTGATAATCAATAGTAAAATCTCCAGCGTGTAAGTGCTGTGGATAATTGTGAGGGTGTGACTTGAAAGCACTGGCCCGCTCAGCTTTGTCTGTGTTTGGGATGGAATGCTATCCCTGACATCTTGGAGGAAGAGGGTTATGTGTTTATGCTGCAAGGAGAAGAGGAACAGAGCTGAGGATTGTGTTTAAGCCCAGAAAATTAAACTAGAAGACTCTTTCCACATCTCAATGGCTTGCCTTTTTTTTTTTTTTTTTAACCTCAGCTGTTAGTTGTGTGCTTTCCTGAAGTATAAGATGTTATAATAATCGTGTGAAGTCACAGCTGTAGTGATTTTTAACAAGCTGTAAGTGCTGCAGGCAATTGCATGCACTCCAGAGCTTATGAGGCGAATAGTGTAGGAAGGACTTGAATCTTATTTCTGAGTAGGCAGGCCAAAGAACTCCTTCCTTCAGGGAAGTTTTCCTTCCAAGTATAGAATTTCACAACCAATGTCATTAGGCTAACTGGCCTTTCTTTCTTGATAAGTGGTGTTTGTCATTTAAGTGAAGCTATTAAAAACACTTTAGTAACCTTATATCAAAGGCTCCACAGCTTTAACCATGCCATTCTTCAGTTCTAAAGAGTATAGATTAAGAACAAATTAGCTTCTGAAATGCATGCAGGTTCATAGAATCATAGAATAGTTTGGATTGGAAGGAACCTTTAAAGGTCATCTAGTCCAATCCCCCTGTAATGAGCAGGGACATCTTCCACTAGATCGGGTTGCTCAGAACCTCCATCCAACCTGACCCTGAACCCCTCCAGGGATGGGGCTTCCACAACTTTCCTGGGCAGCCTGTTCCAGTGTTTCACCACCTTCATTGTAAAAAAATTCTTCCTTACATCTACTCTGAATCTACCCTCTTTTTGTTTAAAACCATTACCCCTTGTCCTATTGCAACAGGCCCTGCAAAAATTTTGTCTCCATCTTTCCTATAGGCTGCCTTTAAGTACTGAAAGGCCACAATGAAGTCTCCCTGGAGCCTTCTCTTCTCCAGGCTGAACGACCCTGACTCTCTCAGCCTTTCCTCATAAGGAGAAGTGTTTCATCCCTCTGATCATTTTTGTGGCCCTCCTCTGGACCAGCTCCAATGGGTCCATGTCTTTCTTGTGCTGAGGGCTCCAGAGCCCATCCAGAGCTGGATGCAGTACGCCAGGTGGGGTCTCACCAAAGCAGTTATGTGGTTGTTCATCATTTAGCTTTTTTGAGAAACAGCTAGCAAGTGTTTAATGCAGAAGCTCACTATCAGGCAGAAATTGTTATTTAAGTGCTTATGTATCTTAACTATGTTTATGCAAATACTTTGCAGGAACAAAGAAAATTCATCACCCTTAGAATCAAATCAAACACAAGGTAAAAATAAACCGAAAAAGAGGAAGATAGCTGAAACCTCTAATGTTATCACAGAAACACTGCCTTCTGCAGAATCGGAGCCTGTTGAAATTGAGGTTGAGATTGCTGAGGGGACAATTGAAGTGGAAGATGACAGCATCGAAACACTTGAAGTAGCTTCTGCAGAGCAATCTATAAAGTACATACAGACAACGGGTACATCAGATGAATCTGCTTTGGCTCTTTTGGCAGATATCACCAGTAAGTATCGGCAGGGAGAGAAAAAATGCCAGATCCAAGAAGAAGGTGATAGTGCAACTGATCCCTCATGCAAACAGGTCGAAGGTATTGAAATTGTGGAATTTCAGCTGTCACATGTGAAGAATTTATTCCACTGTGAGAAATGTAACCGCTCGTTTAAATTGTTTTACCATTTTAAGGAACACATGAAAACACACTCTACTGAGAGTTACAAGTGTGACATATGTAATAAAAGGTACCTACGAGAGAGTGCTTTGAAGCAGCACCTCACCTGTTACCACCTTGATGAAGGTGGTGCCAGCAAGAAGCAAAGACCTGGCAAAAAAATACATGTATGCCAGTACTGTGATAAGCAGTTTGACCACTTTGGACATTTTAAAGAGCACCTCCGGAAGCACACAGGTAAGAGCACTGCTGTGGTCCTGTACCTGGCTTTGATTCTAGCATTTGGGGGGTTTGCATGTTTTGGGGAAACGGAGAATATGCTGAAGAGAACATGTGAGTCCTGATTACTAAAAATGCTTGGCTTCTAGGTACAACTAAAATGCTGGTTTTTAATTTTATATTTTTGTTTTCTATTGATCTAAACTTTGAGGGATTGAGGTGGTTAAAAATAGGCATCTAAAACCAGAAAGTGCTAATGAAACTTCTTTCTTAAGTCTATTAAAGATTTTTTCAAAATCATTTCTTAAAGTATGTTTTCTTCTTCAAAAGCATCAAACTGAGGAGCTACTCTTATTTTTTTTCCATGGTTCCACTAGTAAATGTTTCTGTTTAAATGTAATCTGAACTGTGATCTTCTCGGTGGAATATAGTTTAAAGGGATTCTTTAACTAAGAGAACTTCTGAGCAAATGCTTATTAATGTATCAGGCATAAAATACCCACCTAACAACTCTCTCTTGTACTATCTTTTCTGAAAGTTTCATCCTTGCTCTTGACACCTCATCTATGATTTAATTTTCTTTGTTAATTAATGCAGCAAAGCATTTCTAGTGACTATAGTAGACTTTTTCTGTTACTGTAAAATCTGCCTCTGAAATCTGGATAGCATCTTTTGAGTACAAAATGACTTGTGCTCCTTCTTCTATATAATATGGGAAGTTAAGATGCTATTTCTTCATAAAACCATAGAACGGTTAGAGTTGGAAGGGACCTTAAAGATCAAATTCCAACCCCTCTGCTATGGCCAGGGATACCTCCCACTAGACCAGGTTGCTCCAAGCCCCATCCAGCCTGGCCTTGAACACTTCCAGGGATGGGGCATCAACAGCTTCTCTGGGCAACCTGTTCCAGTGCCTCACCACCCTCACAGTAAAGAATTTCTTTCTAGTATCTAATATAAATTTTCCCTCTTTCATTTTAAAACCATTACCCCTCATCCTATTACTACATTCCCTGGTAAAGAGTCCCCCCTCATCTCTCCTATAGGCCCCGTTCAGGTACTGGAAGGCCTGGAGCCTTCTCTTCTCCAGGCTGAACAAATACAACTCTCTCAGCCTGTCTTGATAGGAGAGGTGCTCCAGCCCTCTCATCATCTTTGTGGCCCTCCACTGGACCCATTCCAACAGGTCCATGTCCTTCCTGTGCTGAGGACTCCAAGACTGGACAAAGTACTCCAGGTAGGGTCTCACGAGAGCAGAGTAGAGGGACAGAATCACCTCCCTTGACTGTACAGTGCCTTAAGCAGCTTCTGAATCTCTGGGGAAAAACAATCAAAATTGTCTTATATGTCATGTAACTGAACATACTAACAAAGAAATCTCCATAATTTATCAAGAGGAAAGTTTTTTGGCCTGATCTAATGATTCTCTCTTTTTTTTTTTTTCCCCTTTATGATAAGGAATGAGATTTCACTTGCCAGTCCTAAGTAACTCATAGAACAGAAATTCTCCATGACTCCACTTAAATAATCTATGTGTTGAGCTTAATAGCTCTAATTTGACTTACACAAGAAGAGTAATTTCCTCATACAGAAATCAATTTTAGAATGAAGCTACTGCTCTCAATATGCTTGTCTAATTCTGGTATTTTGCAAAGTTTATGACCCCTAGCAGAAAGAGACACTGAACAGCTTTGATTGCCTCTGATTTTACTGGGAATTTTGACTACTGAATATTTCTCAAAATTAGACCTTCTTGATTTCTTTTTGTTCAAAAGAACTCCTTTTACGGAGTGTGTGTGTGTGCTCACATAAACAAAGGTGGAAGTGAAGGAGTTGTGCTCCAAGCAGCCAAAGTAAACAGTCCTCGTCTAAAAACTGTAGCTGAAGTAATTTGTATGCAGATTATACAAACTTCAGAGGAAAAATCAATCAATGCCTCTGCCATTCTTCATAAATCTACAATATATTTTACAGGAAGTGTAATTTGAATTGCAAATAGCATCTTCCATAGGAGTGAATAAATGTACTCTATTTGCATACCTTGAATAAATGATCCAAATACCTTCATTTGATAAATGCTTGCCGTTGGGTTGGGGGAAAAGGCAATCAAAAAACCCCGACTAGGTTTACTATTTCACTCTAAACCAAATGTAAATAATGATATGGCAGCTTTATGGTTATGGTTGAATTCCCTCGTATTTCTTACATATTAGGCAAATTAGTCACTGTGATGTTATGATTGTCTTTGCCCAAAATAAGTATTTTTTTATCCCATCTCCTTCCTGTGGCTGTAGGATTATAAACGACCAGCACAATATTGGACTATCTTAGGTCAGGATTTCTGTCCTGTGAGTGAGTTACGATCGGCAAGTGAAGTCTCACCCATTCCCATGAACGGAAAAAAAATAATTGTTAGATCAGGCCAGAAGTCTCCCTCTTTATAAAATCTCACTTAGATGAGACTAAATTCGTTGTTGGATTACACCTGGGGCAAGAGAAGTAAGTTGTCACCTTTAGCAGAGGAATTTATCCCCCAGCTTGCCAGTGCATTTCTCAAGCTAGAGGCAGACTGACACTCTATGTGTTTTTCATCACTGCTGTAACCAGTGCTGCCGAGATCGCAGTGTTCATTTGCACTATGCAAGAAGTCACACAGTGTCTTTTTGCCTTTGGATATCTCCTCTGTTGTCTTTGAATTGTCACTTTCAGATACTTTTGGCAGAATACGTTGAAGATTATTGAAGAATTTGAGTAAGAATAGAATAAATCTGTCCTTGACTGGGCAAGAATTACTTGCTCTAAGTAACTCTTTAAATGTGACCAGATCACAGGGCAGGTGAAGGTCTGTGGGTGGGAGTCTTGTTCTGTCATATCCTCTTGGCTCACCAATGTATTTGGTTGCTCATGCAAAGTCTGTGATTTTTGATCTACAAGACTGATGGCAGTTCAGCATCCTCTGAATTACCTGTACAACAGTCTCCAAAATCAAAACCTTTTCTATTTATTAAGGGGAATATTCCCACCGTTTAACGTTTTTCTGTAGCCTTTAGGTGTATAAGTGGGAATTATAGACTACTTGTGAATTTCTTTTGAAAAACTATTTAGATATTCAGAAATATCTTTATTTCTGAAAATACAGGTTTATTTGCTTTCCATCTCAGTAGTCGATAACTACTACGTTCCTGAAAATGTAGGCTTTTAAACTTAATCTAGCTAGAATAGATTCTTATGTTACCCACTGAAATGTTTCAGCCTCTTTTGGAGTTCATTAAGTAGTTTGTTTCAGTAGTTATGTTGGTATTGGTATCTTCACAGATTAACTATTAGGCTTTCAGAAGAAACACACTGTTCCTAATTTTTTGTACTTGAATTTCCTTGAATTTTATTGAGTTTGTGCATGATGAATTGGTAAACAGAGACACCAGTTGTTCTTTGTTACTATTTGATGACAGTAATAACAATATGTTACTTTGGATGAAAGTCTTGGGTTTTGTTTTGTTTGTTTTAATACTATGCGTTGTTACTTCATGGTCATTCTATGCCAACTTCTTTTTCTGGAGCTCAGTTTCAGCTCTCAAACATAAGCTGTTATTGTTCTGGAAAATAAAACTTTGTATTATTTAAATACTTCCTTCTTTAATGTGTCATTTTGTATATACTAATACTAACATTGAGTCTTTAACTGTTAATATTATGAGGTGAAAAGAGAGAAATAGCTTCTATTTCTTTAAGATATTTTGTCAGTATAGTAATCTAACTTCCATAAAAACCTAAATGTACCTTAAATGGCATTGGTTACATTGTTGTTTGGTTTGTGTTTTTTATAAATGAGAGTTATGACTCCACATTAGGTTTTTGCCCTTTTAGTTACATAAATAAAGTTTACGTAGAATGTCTTTCTCTTCTTCTGTAGAATAGTCCAGTTGGCTATGACTTTACAGCATATTTATCAACCGACACAAAAGGGAAAGGGGAAAAAGGGTGTGCTGACCGAAAACTGGCTGATTTTATACACTTAAAAATCCCCGTGTCTGTCTTAACAGGTGAAAAACCATTTGAATGTCCAAACTGCCATGAACGTTTTGCTAGGAATAGCACACTCAAATGTCACCTGACAGCCTGTCAGTCTGGAGCTGGAGCTAAAAAGGGAAGAAAGAAGCTGTATGAATGTCAGGTGGGTAATGGAAGTAGTAGAGTCTGAGGCTAGATACCTCCTTCCTGTGCTGAAGGAGTGTGGGAGTACTGAGCAGGAAAGGCAATGAGAGTGGGCTTATGTCTCCAAGAACTACTTTTACTAAAATACATTATAACGATTGCATTCAACCTCAACATGAGAGTAAATTCTTATATCTAAGTAGTTCCATTTAAAATATGGAATTACTGATACGGAGTTTCATAATACTTTGTTAATCAGAGAGATTCTTGCGGGTAGGTAAGTGCTCATCTGCATCTTACTGATCTTTCTGCTTCCTTTTCAAGGTTCTTGATGCACTGACCTAGGCCTTTCCTGCTTGTGAACATGCTTCACTAAAGTCCAAAATACAAAGTACTATTTTATTCCTATTTTATTATTCTTCTACTTAATAGCAATATATTGACTTTGTCTGGAAAGTCATTCCAACTTATGATGACAGTCTGTAATGTCTTTTAAGTAAATATAAACACTAAAGATTGATAGCTAGGGTACTTGGTCACTATACATAGCTGACATTTGAAAAGCTGTTCAAAAGAATGTTACTTAGCTTTTAAAAGTTGATTCTGAAAAGCTAGAAAATATGAGAGCTGAGGTTGGTTGTAGCATTTTTATTTGCCATTTTGCTGCTCCGCTGCTGTGACAGTCTCAAATAAGAACACACTTTCCCCTCTCCCTCCCTTCAGGCTCTCACCTTATTCAGTTCACAGAATGGCTATGGTTTGAGGTTCAATTGGGTTGTGTAGCAAAGAAAACTGCTGGATATCAGCTTTATTTGTTAAAAAAACCCCAGTGATCTTATTCGCAGAAAGCGCCGAATACTGAAGGAGACGAATTAATTCTGAGTGTTGCTAATCAAATAATTTAATTGGAAGTTACACTGATGCTGTCGCATCATTTAGTTGTTATGCTAGTCTGAAGTTAATTCTTGGGAGCACACCTTTGTCTTAAAGATAAGTCTGTTTTTGAACGTGAGAACTAACACAAAATTGTACCTAGTAGCTTCATTGAAGATACTGTTTTGTCTTTATGACCCTTTCATTTAATTGCTTCATCTCATAGCTTTCTCTGCTACATATATTGTGAATGTGGGTTAGTGTTCATAGAATCGTAGAATGGTTTGTGTTGAAGGGACCTTAAAGTTCATCTAGTTCCAACTCCCCTGACGTGGCCAGGGACACCTCCCACTAGACCAGGTTGCTCAAGGCCTTATCCAGCCTGGTCTTGAACACTTCCAGGGATGGGGCAGCCACAACTTGTCTGGGCAACCCATTCCAGTGTCTCACCACCCTCACAGTGAACAATTTATTTCTAGTATCTAATCTAAATCTCCCTTCTTTCAGTTTAAAGCCTTTTGTCCTATCACTACACTCCTTGATAAAGAGTCCTTCCTCATCTTTCCTGTAGCTCCCCTTTAGGTACCCTTCAGGTACTGGAAGGCTGCTATAATGTATCCCTGGAGCCTTCTCTTCTCTAGGCTGAACAGCCCTAACTCTCACAACCTGTCTTCATAGGAGAGGTGCTCCAGCCCTCTGATCATCTTGGTGGCCCTTCTCTGGACCTGTTCTAACAGGTCCATGTCCTTCTTATGTTGGAGGCCCAAGAGCTAGATGCTGTACTCCAGGTGGGGTCTCACGAGGGCTCCACCCAGCCTGTATTTGTGCTTGGGATTGCCCTGACTCATGTGCAGGACCTTGCACTTGACCTGGTTCAACTTCATGTTTGCATGGGCCCACCTCTCAAGCCTGTCCAGGTCCCTCTGGATGGCATTCCTTCCCTCCAGCATCTTGACCGTGCCGCACAGCTTGGTGTCATCTGCAAACTTGCTGAGGGTGCACTCAATCCCACTGTTCATGTTGCCGACAAAGATGTTAAACAATGCCTGCCCCAGTATTGACCCGAGAAACACCACTCGTCACTGCTTGCCCCTTGGACATCAGGCCCTTGACTGCAACCCTTTGGTTGTGACCATGCAACCAGTTCCTTATCCATAGAGTGGTCCATCCATCAAATCCATGTCTTTCCAGTTTAGAGACAAGGATGTTGTGTGGGACAGTGTCAAATGCTTTGCACAAGTCCAGGTAGATGACATCAGTTGCTCTTCCCTTATCCACCAATGCTGTAATGCATTATAGTAGAAGGCCACCAAATTTGTCAGGCACAATTTGCCTTTAGTGAAGCCATGTTGCCTGTCACCAGTCACCTCCTTATTTTCCATGTGCCTTAGCAGTTTCCCCTTTTCCAGTCAGCAGGTACTTGACTAGATTGCCACAACTTCTCAAATATAATGGATAGTGGTTTAGCAACTTCATTTGCCAGTTTACTGAGGACTCACGGGTGCATCTCATCAGGTCCCGTCGACTTGTGTACCTTCAGGTTCCTTAGTTGGTCTCAAACCTGGTCTTCTACAGTGGGCTGTTCTTCATTCTCATAGCCTTTGTGTTAGCCTTCTGCAACTTGGGCAGTGTGGCTTGAGCTCTTTCCAGTGAAGACTGAGGCAAAAAGTTGAGTCCCTCAGCCCTTTCCATATACTGAATGGCCGGGTCTCCCATTTCCTTCTGGAGAGGGCCCATGTTTTCCCTAATCTTTCTTTTATCACTGACATACCTGTAGAAGCCTTTCTTGTTGCCCTTGATTTCCCTGGCCAGATTTAATTCTATCAGGGCTTTAGCTCTTCTAACCTGTTTCCTGGTTGCTCAGACATTTTCTCTGTATTCCTCCCAGGCTACCTGTCCTTGCTTCCACCCTTTGTAGGCTTTCTTTTTGAGTTTGAGTTTGTCCAGGAGCTCCTTGTTCATCCATGCAGGTTTCCTGGCTTTTTTTGCCTGACTTCCTCTTTGTTGGAATGCATTGCTCCTGAGCTTGGAGGAGGTGATCCTTGAATATTAGTCAGCTTTCTTTGGCCCCTCTTCCCTCAAGGGTTTTATCCCATGGCACTCTGCCAAGCAGATCCCTGAAGAGGCCAAAATCTGCTCTCCTGAAGTCCAGGGCAGCAAGCTTGATGTGCACTCTCCTTGCTACCCTAAGGATCTCAAACTCCACCATCTCATGGTCCCTGCCAAGGCTGCCCTTGAACTTCGTGTTCTCCACCAGCCCCTCCTTGTTGGTGAGAACAAGGTCTAGCATGGCACCTCTCCTCATTGGCTCCTCTACCACTTGGAGAAGGAAGTTATCATTGGTGTGTTCTAGGAACCTCCTGGATTGCTTATGCCCTGCTGTGTTGTTCTTCCAACAGATAGTGAGGTGGTTGAACTCCCCCATGAGGACCAGGGCCTGTGAATGTGAGGCTGCTCCTATCTGTCTATAGAGTGCCTCATCTACTTGGTCTTCCTAATCAGGTGGCCTGTAGCAGACCCCCACTGTCATGTCACCTGTCCCTACCCTCCCTTTATCCTGACCCATAAGCTTTTGGTCGTTCAGCTCCTCATCCGTCCCCAGGTGGATCTCCATGTACTTCAGCTGGTCATTGACACAGAGAGCAACACCCCCTCTTCTGCCTGTCCTTCCTGAAGAGCCTGTATCCTTCCATTCCAACACCCCAGTCATAGGAACCATCCCACCTCATGTCTCCTTGACGCAAATAAGATCGTAGCCCTGCAGACATGTGCATGTTTCTAACTCCTCTTGTTTATTCTCTAAGACCTCAACAGCAAAATGGGGATATTCAGCTCCATTACACAGACCTGTTCCTTGAGTTAATCCCTGTCAGATTCTCCATCATCCTTCTGTGCTGTTGCTGAAAACTGAGGAGCAGGAACATTCTGTTTCAAAAAGTGACTGGGTGCCAACAGTGAAACACATGTTCTTTGCTTCTTTTTGCAGCCAAGAACACTTGCATAGACAAAGACTCCTAAGCCTGTTTTCTTTACTCCAAGCCTGATTCTACCCCACTCTTCTCTCTCTTCTACCCTGGCACCTTGTTCATTTCCGCAGTCGTTGTGTGTTGGTTTTAGGCTACTTACCTCAGTGCCAGCTGAAGGGAAGGAAGTGTGTTCAAGTGCTTTGTGAAAATAGTATGTCTGCAGTCAAAGCAGTACTTCAAGCTGGAAGAGACTTAAAGGGATAGAGTTTAAAGAGATTTTTATCTGCTGAAATCACTCAAGTATTTTTTTTGAAATGGCAAAATGGGAGAGTTTAGTCTAGCCAGGTAAATCTTACAATGCTATGAACAAATGAAAGCTGATAAGGAAATGTTGGCTAGTAGTACTGTATCTAGAACTTCAGTAAAAGGACAGTTTGTATTATACTTTCATTATACAGTATTATTGCATTAATAGCTTTCCATGTAAAATTCTAGCACCAGATATTTATTAGGGTGTTGTTGCGGGCAGAGTGATTGACT
>VXBW01004153.1:7429-25827 GCA_013400375.1 Thinocorus orbignyianus
TTTTTTTTTTTTTTTTCACGTGCTCTATGAAACATTTAAATCGTGTTTGATTGCTGGTTGAGTCTTCCACTGCAGGGTTTTGATATATGGTTTATGTTACTCAAAAAGATTTCATTTAATTTAAAATATTGTTTGCAGATTTTCAGAAGCCAGTAAAGGATATACAGAGGCATGTCAGAAAACAGTTTAGAGTACCTGAGTACCTAGGCTTTATTATATTAATTATATTTATTATCATTATTATGTATAATTATAGTTATATTTATGATATTCGTTATATTTATTAGTCTATTTTAGAGTACCATCAGAAAAAATTAAAACCAGATTACAATTTGCTAAATAAATAAACAAAATTAATACTATAGTGCATTACCTTTGATTTTTTATTATATGGAAGATAATTTGTATAATTTGCAAAGACTCGGATAGTTCACAGCAGTAAATTAGGGAGGCATTTTTTTTATGTTACATTAAAAATGGAACCTCATGTATGATGATAAAAGCATCCTATGGCAACTGTGAAGCCTTTTTAGGATTTTCTGTCCCAGAAGAGACAGAAAGAAAACCTTTTGAACAGTTTCAAATTTCATTACAGTTGTGTTAAAGTCTACATTTTCATTTCAAAGGCTTCATGGTACTGTTTTTTTTCATCTATCTCTTTTTCCCTCTCTTCCTTTCTCTTTGGAAAAACAGCCCTAGACAATAACTTCTCTTAAAGAAAGTAGACTGAAAATTGTAAATCTCTTTGTATTTTGAAAAAACAGTGTCTGAGAATGAAACTGCTGTTAATCAGAAATGTTCTAGCTTGCTCTAGTTAAAATTATAGAAGGAAGTAGTTTTCTTGTTACAATGAGCCAAGATGGCAACATTTCTACTCTTTAAATAAAATGATCATTTTGTTTTAGTAGCAGTGTCACATACCTATTTTAAAAACTCTCATAACTCTCAAGTTAGTAGAGTTGTTATTTCAGACTGGAGGTAGTCTATCCAGCTTTATTGGTTTAAGGATACGTACATAGACATTTAGTGCTTAAAGGGAGTTGTAGTTAAAAAATACGTCAAATATACAGGAAAAATGTCAGGATTAACATTTTGTGCTGACAAACATTATCGAATAAAACATTGAAGAGTTTAAAAGTATCGTTTCTGTTTTCTGCAGAAATGTTTAAATTTACATTGTACTGAAAAACAGCGCTGGAGTTCGAGTACAAGGTGTCAGGCAAGATTTAAGGAAGTACTTTTCCTGTAAACCTGCGATTGCTGGCTTGCAACAAAGATGAAAGTGCTCAGCTGTTGGTTGAGATAAATATCTAATGCTTGGCATATTATGAATCAAATATTTTTGATTTGTATTCTCCTGTCCTTATGAGGACAGAGGAGAAGGACATTCATCTGCCCCTGAAGCGCACATCCTTGTGAGAGGGCAGGTGCTCTCTCTCCTAGGATCATTTTTCTTTGCCACCAGTTTTTGCAGTCAGTCAAACAAGATATTTCAACATTTTCCAGCCTTGTTTTCATATACCCTGAGAATAAGTTGTTGCCAAGCTATGATTTTCTGCAGTTGGACCCATTAGGCAGTAGCTAGTGAAATCTGGACCAGACTAGAAAAGATTGATACTGAAAGCGATACCCCTGATGTGCCAGTTCATTCAAACTTCACGCTCAGGCAAAGAGAGAGTAGAAGGATCTCAGTTTTTGGAGTTTTACTTTAAACAAATGCTCCACACATGCCTGACACAAATGCAAAAAAGCCAGACAGTGAGTATACAACACAGCTTTTCATGCAAGTTAGACTTTAATGTGTTTTTTTAATCCAGGAATTTTAAACAAAACAAGATCAGCTTGAATCTTGAATTAAATGATAATTCAATACATGGGCATATACCATCTCTTTTCTTACCTTTCTGGCTAGACAAAAAAGGCAGAATGTTCATTTTAGGTGGTTTTCTGGAAATCTTGATTATTTTTCTCTTCCTTTGGGCCTGCTGTGGATTCAAGTGGGAAGGGGGGAATACCTCCCTTCTGTAATTCCCATGATTTTCATAGAGCTACAGAATGAGATGTGTCTGATGGTTTCAGCTGGAATAGAATTATTTTTCTTAATAGTAGCTAGAATGGGGGTTTGTTTTGTAATTGTGATGAAAACATTGTTGATACTACAGGCATGTTTCAGTTACTGTTCAGCAGAGCTTAAATTCCAGCAAGGCCTTTTCTGCTCCTCACACNGATTTGCAGATCTATGTGCAAGTCTCAGTGACTGATTTTTTAAAAGTTCAACATCCTGTAATACAAGGGATCTGATATGATCCAACGGTTGGTAATTTTCTTCATGAAGTCACCTGCAGCACTTCTGCAGGTTCACATGCAGCCTTTTTCTTTCTTGTGTGGTAGTTTTGGACTTTCCTCTCTTTTACACAGCTGAGGAGACTGAGGGGATCAGTGAATACAAGCTCCCTTCTTTAATATGTAGATGCTAATACTGATATGCAATACTGCATTTGTCATGTTATAAAGGATCATTAAGAGATTTATTTTTAGGCTCAAAGCCAAGAGCAAACCAAATTTTTTATCTGCAATCATAAGACATATGCAATGAACCTAACAGGTGTACACCCATGAGGGAGAACAATTTCGTTGTTAGCTGCTCCTGCAATAACATATTAATGCATCAGAGAAGATCAATCATTATTTGAAGTTTCTTAATAAGCATTCATTCTGATGTCTTGCAAAACAACCTCAAAAAGTTTGGTGAGACTGTGGCATTGTGATAAAAACTATTCAGAAATAATATTAGAGAGAGGCACTGATTCAGTGCAAAACAAACAAGAAGTGGTTTTCTCCTCTGATTTACTTACACAAACAGGCTGCTAGAACAGCTGAAGACAGGATTTGGGATAGGATTTGGAGGGATAAATGAATATTTATAATTTATAAATGAATATTTATAATATTCATAATTTGGAGGGATACATGAATAGGAGATAAAAAGGAATTTGAACAAAGCATTTCAGCTGCAATCTAGCAATCGTTAGTTCTCAGTAGATTACTCAACCAAGTGTTAACGTGATTTGTTATATTATAAAAAGGATACACATTTTTTCTTCAAGTTTCTTTTCCTCTTTGTTGATGAGCCACAGGTTCTTGCCTCCATCCTGAACTCACTTCTCATTTTTGGTTTATTCTCTGTGATTTCAGAGTTCTAGTATCATCCCTCTCAATGTCAAAAACAGGAGAAAGTTCTTTTGAGTGTTTGTGTACAACATTCCCTCTTTGTTACCCGGTGCAACATAAGAACTCTGAGACAGCTGGAATAATCTTGCCACAATTAAGACTATGCATGTCGTGCTTGATCTTAACATTAGCACAAAACTATTGCACAGTTCCATTTATAATTATACTATTACTCAACTGGCTGTTTGTTAAAAGTAGTGAGACCATTTTTAATTTGATTTCCAGTTGACTTCTTGAGTCTACATTTCAGTTCAAACACTTTTACATGGAAGGAGTAAGAAAGGAAAACTCAAACTGCTTATTGCAGATGCTTACAAACTAGCGATCATTATAATTAAATTTGTTTTCAACCCAAGAAACCCTTGAAGAAAAGCAAAGCTGTTTTCTCAGGTCCTTGAAATGCAGTATTTTTTTTTTTTTTTTTCACGTGCTCTATGAAACATTTAAATCGTGTTTGATTGCTGGTTGAGTCTTCCACTGCAGGGTTTTGATATATGGTTTATGTTACTCAAAAAGATTTCATTTAATTTAAAATATTGTTTGCAGATTTTCAGAAGCCAGTAAAGGATATACAGAGGCATGTCAGAAAACAGTTTAGAGTACCTGAGTACCTAGGCTTTATTATATTAATTATATTTATTATCATTATTATGTATAATTATAGTTATATTTATGATATTCGTTATATTTATTAGTCTATTTTAGAGTACCATCAGAAAAAATTAAAACCAGATTACAATTTGCTAAATAAATAAACAAAATTAATACTATAGTGCATTACCTTTGATTTTTTATTATATGGAAGATAATTTGTATAATTTGCAAAGACTCGGATAGTTCACAGCAGTAAATTAGGGAGGCATTTTTTTTATGTTACATTAAAAATGGAACCTCATGTATGATGATAAAAGCATCCTATGGCAACTGTGAAGCCTTTTTAGGATTTTCTGTCCCAGAAGAGACAGAAAGAAAACCTTTTGAACAGTTTCAAATTTCATTACAGTTGTGTTAAAGTCTACATTTTCATTTCAAAGGCTTCATGGTACTGTTTTTTTTCATCTATCTCTTTTTCCCTCTCTTCCTTTCTCTTTGGAAAAACAGCCCTAGACAATAACTTCTCTTAAAGAAAGTAGACTGAAAATTGTAAATCTCTTTGTATTTTGAAAAAACAGTGTCTGAGAATGAAACTGCTGTTAATCAGAAATGTTCTAGCTTGCTCTAGTTAAAATTATAGAAGGAAGTAGTTTTCTTGTTACAATGAGCCAAGATGGCAACATTTCTACTCTTTAAATAAAATGATCATTTTGTTTTAGTAGCAGTGTCACATACCTATTTTAAAAACTCTCATAACTCTCAAGTTAGTAGAGTTGTTATTTCAGACTGGAGGTAGTCTATCCAGCTTTATTGGTTTAAGGATACGTACATAGACATTTAGTGCTTAAAGGGAGTTGTAGTTAAAAAATACGTCAAATATACAGGAAAAATGTCAGGATTAACATTTTGTGCTGACAAACATTATCGAATAAAACATTGAAGAGTTTAAAAGTATCGTTTCTGTTTTCTGCAGAAATGTTTAAATTTACATTGTACTGAAAAACAGCGCTGGAGTTCGAGTACAAGGTGTCAGGCAAGATTTAAGGAAGTACTTTTCCTGTAAACCTGCGATTGCTGGCTTGCAACAAAGATGAAAGTGCTCAGCTGTTGGTTGAGATAAATATCTAATGCTTGGCATATTATGAATCAAATATTTTTGATTTGTATTCTCCTGTCCTTATGAGGACAGAGGAGAAGGACATTCATCTGCCCCTGAAGCGCACATCCTTGTGAGAGGGCAGGTGCTCTCTCTCCTAGGATCATTTTTCTTTGCCACCAGTTTTTGCAGTCAGTCAAACAAGATATTTCAACATTTTCCAGCCTTGTTTTCATATACCCTGAGAATAAGTTGTTGCCAAGCTATGATTTTCTGCAGTTGGACCCATTAGGCAGTAGCTAGTGAAATCTGGACCAGACTAGAAAAGATTGATACTGAAAGCGATACCCCTGATGTGCCAGTTCATTCAAACTTCACGCTCAGGCAAAGAGAGAGTAGAAGGATCTCAGTTTTTGGAGTTTTACTTTAAACAAATGCTCCACACATGCCTGACACAAATGCAAAAAAGCCAGACAGTGAGTATACAACACAGCTTTTCATGCAAGTTAGACTTTAATGTGTTTTTTTAATCCAGGAATTTTAAACAAAACAAGATCAGCTTGAATCTTGAATTAAATGATAATTCAATACATGGGCATATACCATCTCTTTTCTTACCTTTCTGGCTAGACAAAAAAGGCAGAATGTTCATTTTAGGTGGTTTTCTGGAAATCTTGATTATTTTTCTCTTCCTTTGGGCCTGCTGTGGATTCAAGTGGGAAGGGGGGAATACCTCCCTTCTGTAATTCCCATGATTTTCATAGAGCTACAGAATGAGATGTGTCTGATGGTTTCAGCTGGAATAGAATTATTTTTCTTAATAGTAGCTAGAATGGGGGTTTGTTTTGTAATTGTGATGAAAACATTGTTGATACTACAGGCATGTTTCAGTTACTGTTCAGCAGAGCTTAAATTCCAGCAAGGCCT
The DNA here is from genome assembly GCA_013400375.1 of Thinocorus orbignyianus. Classification (NCBI taxonomy): domain Eukaryota; kingdom Metazoa; phylum Chordata; class Aves; order Ciconiiformes; family Thinocoridae; genus Thinocorus; species Thinocorus orbignyianus. The sequence goes on from VXBW01004153.1 coordinate 13,278, forward strand.
TTTCTGCTCCTCACACTGCCCCGCCAGTGAGCAGGCTGGGGATGCACGAAGATCGGAGGGAACACAGAAGGAAGGGGCTAACAACCAGAGCTATGGTGTTTGTCTTCTTAAGTAACCATTATACAGGATGAAGCCCTGCTTGCTGGAGGTGGCTGAACACCTGCCTACTGATGGGAAGTAGTAAACTAACTCCTTATTTTGATTTTCTTGCCTGTGTAGCTTTTGCTTTACATATTAAGCTCCTTTAACCAATGAGTTTTGTCACTTTCACCCTTCTCATTCTGTCCCCCATTCCCCTGGGTGGGAGTGAGCAAATGTCTGTGAGGGGTTTAGCTGCCTACTGGGGTTAAAGAACGACACTGCGAGGTTGTTAAGCAGAAGAGTGAGACACAGTTGTTTTTCTAGAAATGGACTAGCAATGGGAGCTTGGCTAGTATGTCAAGAGCTGGTACAGCTAGAGGCAAGTAGCCTGAACAAACGAACTCGTGCACTTTCAGTGACATTTATTACAATGCTAATAGACTTCTTAGGAATTCTTACGGTAAAAACCATCCAGTTTAAAGAAAATTGGGATGAAATTAACACCTGATACCACCCATGCCATTGACTAAAAACAGTCCTATAAAGTTAGGCTGCAGTGCCATGACAGGGATCAAAAAAACTGACTTGTAAGAAGGATAAAATATGTCTCTTTGTCTTACTGCTCATGTCAACCCAGGAAACAAAGATATGTTTTGAAATAATAGCAGAAAAATAATTTTTCATCACTTCTACTTCACTCATAACTTTTCAGAGTCTCATAATACTTTTCTGTCATAGTATTATGGTGATGTGATGATTGATCTGTTAAGATTCATAAATATTCAGATCTGAGGATGGAAAGCACTCTTACAGAATAATAATAAAAAAATCCAGCAAACTCACATCCAGAGGCTGAAGGCCGAAAATTCGGACTGTAAGACAGGTTCTCTTTTTTAATTCTTACATTTCACCAAAACTAAAATTACCTTCTGTTTGGCTTGCATTTCAGATACGGTTAGACTGAGAAAAGGATTCTTCTAGTTTCTGATCTTTAGAAATCTGATTTGTAACTCGATCTTGAACTGACAGGCCCAGAAACCCACAGCTAACTTGAAGTGTGACAGCCAAAACTGAAGCCATCTTGATGTCATGAATGTTTCTTCTTTCATTTACATGCCTGCATTGTGCATGAAAGCATGTCACTTCCATGTCTTCCATACTTTAAACTTGGTCAATTATATTTTCAAGGATCTTTTAAAAATAATAATTCTGCAAGTTTGTCAGATCTGTAAGCATTCACTGGAAAAATATAGATCATTTCAATGTCCATTTTAATAGAAGCTATACTCTAGGAAACATCTTACTTTCGCCCACTAATAAAGCTACATCTAAATATCTTTTCAAACAAACTTCACAATATTTTCGAAACAGGCAACAATATGGGGATTTGAAATATGAAAATTCCAGTGCTTGTAATGTTAAATTAATCTGATTATCTCACATAATACAGTCTGTTTTTGAGATCTACAGAGCTCTCCTTCCCAAATTTTGATGACTGACCCCAGGGAACAAATGGAAGGGATTACAGTACTTAGTATATGGCTGTATTCTTCCTCTTGCTTTACTCCTGCTGTGGCAGCTGTTTGCAGCTGAGAGGCCTAATAGCCTTCAATTTTGCTAGTGCTGAAGATGAAAAGCATAATACTGTTGCACTCACTAATCTTCTGAATGAAAGATTTCTCGTTGCAAGAAAACACACTGAAAAGGAAAATAAAAATTGGTTCCATTCCAATTTCCCACAAAGATCCCCACAGTATCAAATTTACTGGTTGCATTTCCCATCCTGCCACTTTTTCTGACATATTTAATCATAATTTATGGAGCTAGTTCTTTTCAGCAAGGAACGGGAAATATTGCACCTGTCAGCATTAAGCAAAACAGCTGGAGCAGGAGGGGTTTGTGGCCTTTAAATGAAGTTGTTTATCTCCTGAACAAAACATAAGTATGCAAGTTTATGGATAAGATTCCATTTCATATAGATGAAAACCAAGATGATATGAGGAAGAAATAAAAGATAAGGTATGAAAAAATAATTATTGTATTTATATGCCCCAAATATTCTTTCTCCTTTAGCCAAGAGAAGTATTTTGTTCTCTTTTGAAACTGAGGGAATGAAGGTACCTCACAAGTAGGCTTTCTTTCTAGCCCTAACTGAAAACCAATAGTTGAATAAAACTATTGAGAAATGAGATTGTTCCTAGCACCCTGTTCCATCTTTTCCAAAGCACTGCTTTTCTGAAGCAGTTTTTTCTAAAGAAAGAAAGAAAAAATAAGCAATTTTTGAGTCCCTGCTGCTCACATATGTTGAGAAGTTGTTCACAGTTATTCACTCCCTTTGCTTCTTCCTTTCTTTCCCTGGTGTGTTCAACAGCCCCTGTCTGATTTTAAAATAACTTGAGGGAACTTTTCTTGTGTTAAGACAAAATAAATATCTTTCAAAAAAATGAAAAATTGAAAAAGGCATCAAAAAACGTCCAACCAAACACCCCAGGAGAGACCAGGGTGTAAGACAGTAAGAATCAGAACATCACAAAAGTTATGAATAATTAAAATCTGGGTTCATTGACCTAAATGTCATTAATATTTCAAGCTTATCTTAAAAAAAAAAAAAAAAAAAAAAAAAAAGACACACAAAAGAGTAAAGAAAGAGGAAAAAAAGAGAGAAGACAGTAGAAAAATGAAATGCTATTCATTGAATGTATATGTGATGGTAACAGCAGCTAACCAACCAAGTTTATCAGCCCATGAAAATATATCTATTAATGGGAGGGAAAAACCCTCCTACAAAAATTCTTGCACACTATAAATTTTCACTATCAATATATTTCTAGTTGAAAAAAAAGTAAGTTAAAGACAAACAGAAAGAAAAACTAATCATGAAAAGCCAAACTAATAATGAATTTATGAAAGGCCTCATCATTACAACTGATGCCTATAAAATAATGTGAAATGCTGCTTTTAAAGTTTCAATTCTTCCTTTCTATGTAGTATGCATTATCTTTCTGAGGTTAGCCAAGGAAGCTAATTTCAAAGTTTAACTGCTATTTTATGGTTTAAAAAGGCATTAAATTCTTCTCTTGAAGCCTTTTGTTTAGTTGCTTTTTCTCTATCCATATTAATAATCCATAGTCTGTTATTCAAAAGTGGAGACAGAGATGTATCTACACTGTCTTTGTATGTTACCCCAACTCTTCACAGTGACATGTAAAGATGCTACTGCAGCCTCTAATTTTTCATGAAAGTATCAGAACAAAAATCAAACCCAGGCTTCTTTGCACAGATGACTTTATAATACACAACAAATGCCAAGCTAATAGCACATTAAAATGAAACCTTTGCTCCATAAGCCAGTGCCATACAGTAACTGTTTCAGATCTGCATGCTTATCTTGGCACCAGACAGAGGAGAGGTGTTTATTACAACTGGCACAGGATACAATAACATCAGAGTTTAAAAGCATCTCTAGTTGAAAAAAAAAGACATAATTGGCAGGGAAATAATGGTCTTTTCCTAGAAGAGTTAATTTCTTTTTAAAATGAAGCAACTTTAAAGTGGTGATTAATATACTTACGTACTTTCCTGCAATCTTTCCTTTTGCTCTCTCTTTCCATGTTTTTTCCTCCCATTTCTCCATCATGGACTGAGAAGAGCAGTAATGAGCTTATCCCCAGAGACCATCCATCTCACACTACCATATGGGTTTAATGTATAATGCATGAGAAAAAGCATGAGTTGCAGTGGGTTCAAAAGAGGACCCACATAGACTGGGCTCAGAATGCATTCTTCAACAACAAATAGAAAATCAAATGTCTTTTTATTGTCATTCTAGAAATTTCAACTGGCGTTTTATAGCCCAGACTCAAACACTTCCAGGGAACAGCATATTTTTGGTTTTTTTAACCTTCACAGTAAAATTGCTAGCCAAGCACATTTAATGCCTTGTTGTTAGCTAGGTTATATGTGCATATTCTTCACATCTGTCACATTCACTTTGCTTTCACATTCCAAAACTAGATTATGTCATAGCGGTCTTGTGACATAAGTGCACCTATGCAGACTAGCCCAAAGTAGCCCTACAAGTTTTCAGGCAGCAGAAAATGACAAGTGGTTCAATTTTTGATTCAATATTTCATGTTTCTTTTACTACATAGAATGTTGTCTGAGTAACAAAAGCCAGTATTATCTCTGTGGAAATAGCATGAACTTTCATTCTGCTCTTCTTAATCATTTCCCACTGCATGAAAAGAACAGAAAGCTGAAATTGATAGTATTCTCTAGTCCCATATTATTGCTACCTAAAGGCCTTCTTGCAGAGGTCCTAACCCTTCCTGCATGGCATCATCTAATTCTGTGGAAATCATAGAATCATAGAATGGTTAGAGTTGGAAGGAACATTGAAGATCATCGAGTTCCAACCCTCGGGCCATGGGCAGGAACATCTCCCACTAGACAGGTTGTTTAAAGCCCCATCCAGCCTGGCCTTGAATACTGCCAGGTATAGGGCATCCAAAACTTCTCTGGGCAACATGTTCCAGTGCCTCACCACCCTCACAGGAAATAATTTCTTCCTAATGTCTAATCTAAATCTCCCCTCTTCCAATTTAAAATCATTACGCCTTGTCCTATCACTACACTTCCTGAGAAAGAGTCCCTCTCCAGATCTCCTGGAGCTCCCTTCAGATACTGGAAGGCTGCTATCAGGTCTCCTTGAAGCCTTCTCTTCTCCAGGCTGAAGAGTCCCAGCTCTCTCAGCCTGTCTTCATAGGAGAGGTGCACCAGCCCTCTGATTGTCTTTGTGGCCCTCCGCTGGACCCGTTCCAGCAGTTTTATGTCCTTTCTATGTTGGGGACTCCCGAGCTGGACACAGTACTCAAGGTGGGGTCTCATGAGCACAGAGTAGAGTGATAGAATCACCTCCTGTGACCTGCTGCTCACACTTCTTTTGATGCAGACCAGGATTCAGTTGGCTTTCTGGGCTGCCAATGAGTACTGCTGGCTCATGCTGAGCTTCTCATCCACAAGCACTCCCAAACCCTTCACCTCAGGGCTGCTCTCCAGCCATTCTCTGCTCAGCCTGTATTTATGCCTGGCATTGCCATGTCCCAGGTGCAGGACCCTGCACTTGGTAAGCACTGAAGAAACTTCACTAAAGTAGGTCTTAGTGAAAGCCCTTTACAGCTGTAATCCTCACATAAAGTTCATGTTGGGATTGTCTTTTCTCTGTAAATCAAGGCAGAGGATTGTAGGGTGCCACATTTAGAAGCACCTAGGATAAGTGGAAGGTCAATCTTTATTTGCATGTGCTGATACAGGGCATGGCATGTCACTATGTCGCAATATTTTGCAATGTAGGAAGCCTTTGAAGCTGCTCAGAGTGAAATGGTCATTGTGCTATGAGAAAAACCGTAACACAGACAGAAGGAAAAGACAGAGTGAGACAGGGTAGAGTACAGGTAGTAGCTCACAGAAATGGCAAAATTTTTGGTTACATTATGAGGAAATTTCCAACCATATTGAAAAGACCTAAATTTTACCTAGCCAGTGATTTTCCTATTGTGTGTAAAACAATGCTTCATAGCACTATAACAAAGGAATAGCAAAAGCCAATCCATTTAAATCTCATGGGAAGCCCAGAAAAAAATTCCATCCTATGATCTTCCAGAACAGTTCAATTCTATCTTAAAAGCATCTGGGCTACTCATGGACATCTACACATGGCCAGAGGTGCCAGCTAAAATGAACTGAGTATCTATATTCTCTGCAATATGACCTGGTCTGCACTCAAAGTCTTCCCAGTGCCACTTGCCTACTGTAAGCTACCAACTAATGCCAAACTATCAACTTGCCTAATTTCCCTATGCCAATTGAGTCTCAAATTCCTGCATTCCTGTCTGCTAGATGGACCACCTTCAAGGCAATGTGCAATCTGCTGCAGAACACCTCACATTCCTGTGGTCAGAAAATTCCCTTAGATGCAAATTCTACCCTCCTAGGCTTAGTAATGCATAGTCACTAAGATCTCACATTTCCTGCAGGTCCATGGAGATCCCCAGCATGTGGATAATCAGTACTCCTTCTCCTTTAAATGACTATGTTAAAGAGCTTGCAACATGGATTCTAAGGATTTTAGCCGCAGGAGCTTTCTTTACACTACTGAAGATGAGATGTTTTTGAGAGAGAATCATTATTTGAGACATCTAAGTTCCTTATACACTCAGTGGAGAGGGAAAAGCACCTGAGTTAGATATGGTGATTCATCCTGGATTTCTCATTATGGATATTCAACTAACCTTTTCTCTACAAAAGGTGCTTGACTGTGTTCGGAAAACTAAATTCTTTCTCCCACAATCTGATGTCTCAGGCCTTGCTAAGCAGCTACAATTGCTGGGCTAAATTCCATCTATGACAGACTGTAGTTCAAAGCAGGAGTTTTTATCTGCCAATACAAGATGAAGCTTGGAAGAAATCTATCATAGACAATCCATAACTGAAATGGCAATTTACATCTTGGTTTCATAGCTTTTTAAAACTGAAGCTGTCCTTTCCCACATAAAATTCAAGTACCAAGAACAAAAGAGCTCCAACTCTATTTCAGAAACCTGAGAGACTCCTGGAATGCAAATGATAAAGAATGACATTAGCAATATATTTGTACTATTAAATGATAAAGAAATAAAAATCCCAACAATCAGTAAGTATCGCTGTTGTCTTAGGGGAATTTCATTGGGTGGGGGAGGGGGTGGGTGTAGACCTGACAATGAGCTTTTTTAGAGGTAACTAGATTTTGCCATATTAGAAAAATCCTAAGTGGTCCTCGTAGACTGCATCCCTCAGCTCTCTCCTAATTTTTGTGGAGACTCTCTCATTGGTTCTATGATAACTCCCAAAAAACGCTCGTTTATAAATTGGTGATAATCTAGCTCTTACACCTCTGCTATCTCTTAATTACACTGCTTGGGAGCTTAAAATGATGGAAAAATGCATACAGTGAGGAAATAAATATTAAGAATTGTTAGTATGGTCAACTAAAAGGAGGGAATGTATAATCAGCAAGGAAAATACACAGAAAATGTTCCATAAAGCAAATGGAAGAATTCGTATCACAGTCCTTTCTCCAGAGTCTTTAAGGCTCTGGAATACCTACTGTATTTGTTCCTGGTGATCTGACTAGAATATAACTTTACAATGTTGGGGTTTTTTTAAGTTTATTATATCCTTGTACAATTATGCTAAGATCCTGGTTTATTTACACTGGCACTATTAGCTAATGGGTGTGACTGAAAGATAGCAAACAAGGAGCAATTCCTTTTAAATTACAGCAAGAGTCATGTTATAACAGCCAACTCAATGCTTCTCAGAAGTCAAAACCTCGAGAAAAATTCAACATTTAATTTCAAGGTATGACTTGTATACAAAAGAATGATTTGTGCACAATCTCTCCTTCTCCTGAGCACTATTCCAGACAAAACTATTTGGTGCAACTATTTCAGGAACATCCCTTGGGACACCTGCAAAAGTTGGTAAAGTGTAAATGTGGATCACTAGAAATGAGGATGTGGAAGGGAAGCCCACACAGCAATACCAAGGAAGAAACACAAAAGGTAGTGGTGAAAGAATAGACAAGAGGCAGACTATTTATATTGCAGGATAGACCTCCCACCTTGAAAGGGGGACAGAGTCTGTTATTAATTATTTGAACAACTTAACTGATTCATAATTATATGAATATGACTGGTTTTTCATAAACTTGTTACTGAAAATAATTTCATGAGTTTCCTTCAAGTATATTTAATAATCTCTACTCCCATAGAGACTTTGATATCTAAAACAAGGACTGTTGCTTATGTACAATTTAGCCACTATTTTGCTGTGCCATTAATCATATACTATTGTTTCTGTTTCCTGCCAGTGTGATTGGAGCTTTTCACAAACAAGATCATGTCTGAATGGTCCACTTTTTGGTTTCACAGAGTCATAGAAAAAGTCAAATTCCATGGAGACCATCTAGAATGATGCCCCATTCATAGAAGAACTAAGCTTCAGTTTGACAGGTTTGCTCAGAGCCGCATCCACGTAATTTCTGATGTGTTCCACAACCTCTTCACAGGCATAAGCTTTCTCACAGGGAAGATGTTTATGGTATTTAGTGGTAACTTCACTTGCTACCTTTCATCCTTTCATTGGGCAGTTCCGAGAAAAATTAGGCTCCATTTCCCAGTTAGAAAGTGGCAGACAGCAATTTTACCTTCTCATCTGCAGGAGAACAAATTTAAAGATAAAATTCCTTGGTCACTGCAAAACTGCGTCTCTGATGGGAATCCAGAGAAAATTTCCATTCTACTAATGATTACATCACAGGATATGGAGTAATGCGGGAAGAAATAGCTAAAGGAACACAGGTACAAAGCTGTGGGAAGGATTCAGTTTGTACATGTATTTGGGCAGAGACAGGTTCCTACACTTAGGGAAAAAATGACCTCAATAAAGAGAAGTTAGGTATGTCCAGAGAAGCATTATACTTGATGTTTGCAAATAATATACATGTTAAAAGGGACTGGGGAAGTTGGTGAGCTGAGGGAAAAGAAAGAAAGAAGACTAACAGACTTTCCATGGTTTTAAAAACAAAGTGCTAAGCTACAGGGTCTGTGGTTTCCCTGCCTTTCAGAAATCTATCACTGGATTCTTGCAATTAAACACAATCCTTTTATTTAACTTTAAAAAAATACATATCTCTCCCACACATAACACCATCTTCCTTTTGCCAGGTGGTTTGGAACTGCTTGTTGTATGGAATCCCTCTTCTTCCCACGTGGAGTTTCTATGGCTGCTCTTTATCCTGCCATGGAGAAGTCTACTCCATCTCTTTCCCACCCTTTTTATTCTCCGGGAAGAATTTGCGTACTTCTCCCAACTAATTATTTCTTCTGTATGTAGACAGAACATTAGTCTTCCATATCTGTGCCGCTCTATTGCCAGGCCTAAGCAGCTTCAATGTAAGATTTTTATTTAAAGATTCTGAGATGTTAAAAAGCAACCCAAAACCTTACAGATTTTTTTGCCCGCTTCTCGTTTTGTGTGGGAGAATCACCTCCCGCAACCTGTTCGTCATGTTTCTTNTTCTTTCTAATGTTGGACTATAAGTGAAAACACAGAGCTTCTTGTCCTCTTTATATATTGAGCAGTTAAGAAACACAACCTGGAGGAAAAAAAAAATCTACCAAGAAGATCTCTCTAGATGCCCCATTACTACCCAGAAGAATAAAATACCTTTTCCTCCCTTGCAGTCATTGAAACATTTGTTGATTTCGTTTTATCTTTCATTATTACGAAAGTGAAAAAGGCAAGACTTAACCAAAAAGAAAAAGGCAGGAAGAAGGACTATCAGACTATACTGTGGCTAGTCTAGAGGAAGGCTGAGCACCCTATACCTTATTCTGTAACAAATTCTGGACAGCACATAAGCAACTTCTCCACTGGTATCTTTACATCTCTGACAACCTTTGACATAGCATGTTATTGTCACCACACTGAAGCATTTGGTGTGCTACCAAACATATTTAGCTCATATAAAACAAATGAGCAAAGAAATTGCTTTGTCTGTAACTAGTTTACCTTTGGGGAAAAAAGGAGGCTAATAGAACTGCAACTGGAAGCATCATTACCTTGATAAAATATTACTTGATTAACGAATTCCAGTTCTTGCAATTACAGTAATAGATACTTCCATGTAGTTGCAACACGGTGTAGCCAACTGTTTTGCAAGCTTTGTCACAGAATTCTGTCACTTCTTTCCTACCCCAAAGTAATTCCTCAGTACTCACCCACAATATTTCTTAAGCCATGACAGTCAATTGTAGCAACATATCAGATAGGTTGCAACAACCATAGACAGATCCTAGAATAAGTTTCATTGTTTAAGAGGCAAAATCACTCTCATCATTACCCTTAAATATATTTTCTCTGCAGATAGCATATTATTCTGTTTGTGGATATTGAATTCTGTGGCCCATATTTGCAGATAATATAATCTGTGTCTGCAACCAAAATGAACCCAACCAATCTTACGTGCTAAGTCAATAAGCAGACTCTAACCTAATTAGTACTTCAATTAGAAAGTCGTTAGGAATATGAGATACCATGGAAGCTGCAGTACTTCATTAAGCCTATTATTATTATTGTACTGAGAGGAAGTAAAAAAGGACAAAAGTTTTTCAATGTATTGCTGATTAGATATCAATATCACATAGGCATGTGCTCTTTTTTAAGAATGTGACTTTTAAGCTTTTGTGATTTACATAACTCCTCATTGTTTTGGGGTCCAAACTGCCTAATAGGCAATCACAGAGATTTTGGCCAGAGCACCTGTGCAAAATCACAACCATAGGGTCATTGCTCTCCACTCTGAATAGTGCAGCACTTGAACTCCTTATACCACTTGTTCAGGTTTTCCAGTTTCACGATTAGCTTTTACCCCAGTTTTCACTTTAAAAGATCACAAAAGTATCATTTAAGTGCTTAACAGGTGAATTATGAGGGTCTACTACTGATTTCCACCTGGATTGCACCAGTACAGTTAGCTGTTTGCTGGATTTAAACCAATATTTTTTTAAATTCAGTACCTGTGGTTTGGAGACTTTCTTCAGTGGGTGCTGGAAGTGAGTTTGCTTTGGTAATGTCACCATGGTCTCTTTCCTCTTCTTTGCTAGGCAAGTGATTTCAAAAATCTAGTGGAATTTCTTGTGGAATTTTTCTTTCTTGGACACATTCACTACATCTCAGACCTAAAAGGAGCTATTAATTCTGGTCCTTACAACAAAGGACTTAAAAGCACTTGGCAAATTAAGCAATGACTCCAACAGGTTTGGCATAGCTTAACTTACGGACAGTGTGAAATCTATTTCACAGGTGAGTCTTAATAATTTGTCCCAAATATTTCTGCTTCAACTGTCCGTGAACAAAATGGCTGCAACTGGTGATTTAAATATTTTTTAAACTATATTTCTATCACAAAATATATTCTAAAATGATGCTTATAATTGTATCTTTTTTTTTGTTTCAGGGTTTTTTTGTTGAATGCAAGAATATTACCCTTCTTTGAGACCTGATTCTAGGCATACAGTATATGATGTTAAATAACATACCACTAGAAGCTTTACTGTTACAATTCTAAGACACCTTGAGAAGTAGTTGAGTGTATTTTTAGATTGGCTAAGTCAATGTACACTTTTAACACCAAACTTAGAAACACACAGGACGTCAACATACACTGTGGGCATAAACAGGAGCAACTTTTAATGTGCTAGTGGAAGGGGGAAAAGAAGACAGCAAAATATGACTAGCAGCATCAGATGTGCTGCAAAGGTCACCACACTGATGTAATTCTTCACACTTTCTATGCTGGTAGGCTAAGAGATCACATAGAAAGAATCACATTATGTTTCCATGTTTAGGAATAAATATCTTTAAACTGCATAGAGCATGGTGCCAAAATACTCTCATAATACTATATTTTTTAATATTTCCTACTTTTCATGTGTGAGATGTTCAGTGTTGAGTAGTCTTATGATGACAGCGAATGTTTGTAAGATTAATTCTGGATCAGACATTGCATAGTAAATAAACAAGGCAGGTTTGTACAAGAAAGTAGGATTATATTGACAGTAATGGGTTTTTTATATATATTAAAAACAAGACAGGAATATATTGATAGGAATTTATATTTGATTATGGACCATGAACTAGGAATTTTTTATCTTGATAGGAATGTAGGATTATATTCATAACAACAGTTGCTAACTAAAGTAACTACATCAAGTGTACTTCTGGACTATACAATACATGATACTCTTTGTGCACCCCAACGCAAGCAGCTGCCTGAGAAATACACACTATTGTTGAAGAAATGAATCTGTATTTTGTTCTGTTGTGAGTGGCTGTTTACATTGTTAGTTATTTGACATGATATCTGCGAAACAATTACATAATGCGATACAAATCAAAGTGCCTGCAAGGTGCTCATTCTCAGGGGAAACTTCAGGCTTTTCATCTATAACTGCTCAATAGTGAGAAATGTGAGAACAGATTGAGATCCGGTGTGTTACAGCTAGCCACAGGGATTCATTTCTAGTGAGGATAAAAGAAGAAAAGGCTACATGTCTTCAGTCAGTAGTTGGGAATGGTAACCATGATCAGTATTTTCTCTTTTACATACAGCTTCAGCGTTGTTTCTTCTTCGAGAAAGAAAGTTGAGGAAGAGGTTAAGTCACACTTAACCTCTTCTGCACTTTTTGCTTTTCAGACTCATGGCATTAAGTTTTGGGAGCTTCAGAGAAGCATTAATATATAATAAGCTATTGTGAAACATTGCTGTCCCTCAGTTACTGTGTGCTGCCTTATGGGCTTGCTCCTCATGCGCACTAACCGGATAAAAAGGAATTCCTAGTTCAGACTGTGTCGTGGTTTCAGCCAG
>VXBW01004156.1:0-28273 GCA_013400375.1 Thinocorus orbignyianus
TCTGTGATTCTGTGATTTTACTTCCACAAGGGAACAATGAATGAAAGTATCATTCCCTAGGACTGGGAGCAGAAGCAGTGTTTGTAAGGGTTTCAGGGAAGACATTTACTCCAGCACACTGGACTGGGATGGAACTGCTATGTGCTGCTCCTGGCTCTGCCAGAGACCACCTGTGACCTGCAACAAATCCCGTCACCTCCACTTACCCTCCTGCTCTTTCTAATGCAATTCCTCAGACAAGCACTTCTGTGTTGTACCACTCCAAGGCTCAAACCGACTCCTGGTCAGGATGCTTTCTTCTAAGGCAGGGTTCAGTGTATTCTTAAATGCCAGGTTGGACTGCATTCAGACTTCTCTGGCTGTTCCCTGTTTAATGAGACTGGCAAACACAAATGGTATATACACATGCATGTACGGCTTTGTTTGCACATTAGAATACAATTGCACTTAATGCTGAGTCAGTAGGAACTCTGCATACTTTAGAAATGGAAGCCATAAAATGTGAATTTCACATAGGAAAAAACAAGTTGCCTATTTGCTTGCAATCAGCTTTGTTGCCTAGGTACCAGGCACAGTAGCTCCTTTTTGCTCCCTGCCAGGGCTCTGTAAGTGCATGCTGTATTTTATCTCAGTCCAGAACCATTATGGCTATTTATTCATCTCTGGTGAAATGCTCCATTTACTGCTTCGTGTGGACCCTGGCTGGCATCAGAGACAATCCTGCCTGCCTGTTGAAGGAGCTTGCCCAAGGCTGCCTCAAGGATCTTTCAAGGGAGGATTTGAATTCTTAAAAGCCTTATTGTCTTGTAAGGCAAAGCAAACAGTGCTGCTTCCTCCTACCTGCTTTTCTGTAAACCACTGAAACAAGGCTGGCAGCCTGGCAGCTCCCTGCACAGGGATGGCAGACCTGTCGTGGAGACACAGCAGCAGGATCTGTTGACTTCTGGCTGCTGAGCTTGGGGTTTGCCTAACACTAAAAAGCTGTGATAACTTGCTGAGGATGCGGGCTGCAGAGAAGACAAACTGGTGTCTTGAGGCATCAGCAGGTCCAGTGGCTGTGATTTAACACAGCATCACCCATCAGCTGCACCTCAGGAGCACACAGCCTTGCAGAATACCTCAGCTCAGAGGTGCTGGCACTCGGGATAAGGACAGTCAATTTTCTTCATTCTGAAAATTAATTTATTTGCTTTCTCCTTCTCTTTTTGCAAGTCAGAGGATGCACTCTTAAGTTCCCATTTTTATAGATAATTGCAGAATTAAGCTAGGTTCTTTCCTTCCCACAATCATACCTAGAAGTATTTCTCCTTCAGGAGAAATTAGGGCCCTGGACAATGTGGCTGCAAGCCCCAGTGCCCTTGAGGCGTGTCCATAGCCACAGGCAGTTAGGATAAATAACTCCATCCATCTGAAGGAGTAAAATCCAGTTCATTCAGTTTAAGCTGCGGTGCAGCCTTAGCCAAGTTAATAGGGAGGGCAGGGACACCCCCCAACTAGACCAGGTTGCCCAGGACCTCATCGAACCTCACCTTGAATATCTCCAGGGAAGGAGCTTCAACCATCTCCCTGGGCAACCTGTTCCAGTGTTCCACCACCCTCAGAGTAAAGAACTTGTTNCCCTGGTGTATACAATTGGTCTGTCTAGACTAATAAATCTGATGTGTCTATAGATTGTAGCACTAATAGTTTCACAAGAAATGAAAGCATTCAATGCTCAATCTCTTGTGCCACAATCAAAGATCTGAAAAAAAAAAAACATCTGCAGGTATTAAAATCCACCTCCTCCCTTTTCTTCTCATTCTGTGTGCCTAACTGGGGATGCTGGTACCGTATTCCACAATACAGAGTACTCAATTACAAACACCCAAGAACAGAAGAGAAGCACCAGCATCTCGCTTTGGTATTGAGCAAGATCTGAGGGAGAGCATCAGATTTGTCTTCACGTCCTCTTGCAGGAGACATCAGAACAGTGTCTGTCACAGCAGTACAAAAAATACTGCTAAAGCTTTTGACTTCTATATATGAGCCCATATACACCCCTAAGCAAGAAACACACACCCAGTGTCTCATGACTTACATGTGTCACCACTCAAATAGAATTGCATTAGCAATTTGCATGCATTTCTGGATAATGAGATTGCAACTCGGTGCAAGCGATGCCAGATTAATAGACCTCCAAGACTGGTGCAGCCACACCACCTTGATGCTCCATCCTAACCTGTGTGTTGAGGTCCAGCTGTGCTTCTACTCAGTGGATCTGCCCCAAAATGGAGGAGTTGCTGTCTCAAACTTTCTCCCCTCCAGCAGCAGCAGTGAAGGACAGGGCCGGAAATAAACTTTCTCCTTAATCAATTATCAGGTAAAAAGTAACTTTGAGCAGTCTCACTCAATGTAGTGGCATCACCACTATAAAAGTTGTTTAACTTATGAATAGACTGTACCCCATTCAGACCATAAATATCTAATTTTTTATTATCCTTTTCAATTTAAAAAGAGAAGGCAGCACAATTCTGCAGGGTTAGATCCTTAACAAGCTGGAGTGGGACATTTTCCCCAATATGAGCACTCAGATTTTCACCTTAGATAAATGGCTATAGAAGTGGTGAGGGTGCACCCTAATCTGTGCTGATCACCCACTGAATGGCTCAGAGAAGCAGCTGAGACCAGCTGTCCAGTCACACAAGGGAGAGCTTCCTTTAAAAGTAAAAGGTTGGTGCCATGTGGGTGTGTTTTGTGTAACTCTTACACCACAGGCTGACTTTTCACCACTGAATAGCAGTGACTTGTGAGGCAACATGGAAATAAAACCCAGCAGTTTCAAGAAAAAGCTCAAGTGCAAGTTGTATTTACCAATCAACTGAAAAGAGGATTAATGAGTAGTTTTAAGCTGCCTTTATGAAAAGCAAGTCAGATTAAGTTCAGTCAAAGAAAGAACTAAGAAATGTTACAACTACATTTCTGCCGAGTCTTACGAATACAGCTTCTGGAGGCAGCAACCCATCACAGAAGTGTTGATGCATTTAAGCAGCTGCTTGGTCAGCTTCAGCATTCAGAGACAATGAGCAAGAGAAGATGGTGCTCCCATTCCTGTTTGCAGAAGAATTCTCAAAGAAAACTTAAAAAATTTGCCCTTAAAAGGTAAATCTAACAAAAAAAAAATCACACCAGGAAGAGACTAAGCATTACTCTGACTTACCCCACTAAAGCCACCAAGCAACCTGCAGGAATCCTACCCTCTTTAAAAGAAATTGACATTACAAAAGGCACAAAAAAAAAGTGGGAGCACACTTGGCTTTCCCTCAAGGCCTTTCTTCCCCTCACTCTCAGAAATCACAGCAGTAATGCTGGAGTATAACTGTAGTTCTGAGCACAACTCACCTGAGCCAGTCTTGCCAGGGAACTTTATAGCTATTTCCTCTCAGAATTCCTATAACAAGAGCCATCTCAACTTTAAGAAAGGGCTTCCCCTCTGGTGTAGCCTTTATTACAGTTAGTGTGACTGTGACTGGGCCTCCTTCCCTTTTTGGTTCTGAGAAGCATGAAATTGATGAGTCAAAGGACAGCATTGGCTTCTTGAGAACTTGAACTTACCCTCAGGATACTAACAAGGCTTCCTACAGAACCAGTACACCTATTACCCATCAGTCCTTCCCAGCTGGCTGCAAAGCATCATCCCACTGCCATTCCCACTGGGTTTACTGCATGCAGTAATATCTGCTAAGTGAAACCTTCAGTAACCTACAGAAATTGTCCAGCTATTCATACTACAAATATGCCATCTGGTATGTCAGTAAAACTCAGTATATGCTGAGAACTCTTACCTTTGTTTTTAGAGTAGTTAAGAACACAGATGCAGTAAAGCATATAAACTTAAACCTATTCCACCTCTAAAACTAGAGGCTTTATAAGTGATCTTCTACTTTTCAACACCTGCTTTAACCACCTTTCTTCCCCATGCTTTCTATTAGTAGGCAGTCAGACAATAAAGGGTAGATGTATTTAAGTAGAAGCTATATCCCAGAGCACTGAGCTATAAAGCCTAAAGCTCAGTCTGCCTTTTAAGACAAGCCAGGTCTACCCAGCACAGATTAAGGCCTGAAAGTGCATCTATTTTATCTTGTGGATATAACAAAGACTTAAGGAACTATGATGCTTTTAAGCGCTTTATATTTATTATAAAGTATTAATAACTGAGTGTATGGAAAATGATTCTCTATACTAGAGAATAAAATGACAGCTTTTACAGGTTATGCTATACAGTACATGGAACGCTGCACATTTCAGCTGCTTGAAACAGTATTTGCTATACAAGTGAAAAAGGGTAGACTTAGAAGTTTATTATTTATAATACAGTGTGTTAGAAAGCACAAACAAATAACATTCAAAATAAACACATTCTCAAAAACCTAAAGAAATCTTTAGATGACATGTACACAGATTATACTCAAGTTTCAATATACATGTTATTGTTCCCCACAAGATGCTCCACTTTACTGGATTGCTGGAACCCGATGAAAACTGAAGGTGCAAGAAAAGCACCTCCCAAGCCACATAAGCATTGGATGGGCAGAACAGCAATTTCCTCAGGTGTTCTCCACAGTCTTTGGCTCTACTTCTTACAGCCATACACTGTGGCAACACAAGAGAGACGGGCTTCAGTTACAAGTATTGTCAATGCCAATCCAGTGATCTGGGGAGTTGCTAAAGCAATTCAAGGCACTCCTCCCAGTGCTGCCAGCCCACAGAACCCCCTGTGCAGGACCACAGCATTTTGAGAGAACCAGGCTGGGCTAAAGCATGTTCTTGAAGGATGTGGAATGAACAGTTCAAGACAAACTCCTTCAGAATGGCCAGTTCAAAGTTCATTCATACTTCACAGGCACACCAGCTGAAGAGAGACATTCATGTGTATGTAGATACCACTTCAAAGCATTGCGCTTCAATGTGTTTAGTTGCTTTATGGTTAAAGTGGTGTAACTTATCAGCAGCTCTGAAGATAGTGTTCATGGGGCATGTTAAACCTACTCTCACAGTAAAACTGTGAGTAGGCTTAAAATCTAACAGTTGTCTCCACTTAACTTGCTCATTAAGAGGCAGTGTCTACAATGAATCATCTTTTACAACTGTTCTGCTTACAACATAAGCCATAATGCCAACACCCCCCTAGAAAATGTACTTCACAGTAACACTGTTTGCTCTGATGTGTGTGGTATTGACACTTAATTGTAAGCTTCTCCCATAATATAAAATACCTTATAGAGCAAAAAGATTTAAAGATATTGCACTGTTGTATTTTACTTTTGCCTCCCAACCTCATTCCAAGTATTTATGAAACTGTAAACAAGTCATTTTTTATACAGTCTTCAGTACTGTACACCAGTGTTCCAAGGAACTGGAATTCAGTGACACCTTCGTTAGAGATACAGTAGCCTAAGCACAGTGTAAATTCTGTCCAGCTGCCCTCTTCATACAGTAACCACCAGGCCACTCCTCCCACATTCACACCTTCAGCTTCCTCTTCTGATCGAAGTATGCATCAAATCTGGATAACGCGTATTCCTGGAGAAATAAGGAACATTCAGGTCTCAATGCAGTAACAGCTGTGTTTGCTTATTGGGGATGGGGAAGGAAAATAAAGGCATTAGCTGTGTTACCTTCCAAATCCATCATCTTATTGCATTAATTAGCTCTATTTGTAAAGCATGATCTCTCCAGAGGTGTTGTAGCCTCTTAAAATTTCTTCCAACCTTATTTCAACTCTAACACTATTGGCTGCTGCCAGCATGTCAGAGAAACACCAGAAACTAAAAGTCAGGATTTCACTACAAAGGATAGCTTCTGCAACACTTCCTGCAGGATACTCTGTGTGCCTGAAAGTTCTATCACTTTACACTACACTAAGCATGTATCAAGAGTTAGACTGACCTTCTCTCAAGCACAACAAGCTACCTGCCACTGAAACTGCTGCACACTGAATATCAAGATGTTGTTACACAAGCACTTTGACTACTCAGTTCCCAAGTTCGCACTTACTGCGTGCCAGCATCCCTCTTGCACAGGATCTCACTGCAGAAGAATTGCTTTACTGCAAGGCACTATCCCACTGCAAGGCCTGACACATGCGGCTATAGTCTCTCTATGTAAAAATGGGAAGAATTTATGAAGCTTTTCAATTTTAGATGTTCTTTACATTCTTAAGAGAACACAAGCTAGTAACAAATTGATTTTAAGAAGTTTCATTCCACCTAGAAGATATTAGTTGCTGTGAGAGGCCATTTCATTTACTTTCTGATAACGCACCACAGGTTAGAGTACACATTTGTAATGACCTGAGACTATGATTAAATAACTTACCAGGTAACCAAACTCAATGGATGATATCTTCGCTTGTATAATAGACCACAGACCCCAGAAAAAGTGTGATGCAAGGGCAAACCTGAAATTACAAGGTTATGTTTATTGAAATACCCAGCTAAGTCACAATACCTTATTTCAATATCCTTTTACAATAGTATTCCCTAGTTTGGGGGTGTCCATGCCTTTCCTTCAAGTATGACTATGAAAATAATTCCATTAGCTCCTACATGGAGCAGCATTTTGCCTACTCCGCTAACAGTGTAAACCACACATCTAGAGGGTACAATAGACAGATTTTTCTTTGCCACATAAATAGCTTGGAGTATCTCTTGGCTGAAGGTTCTCCAGCCAGTGCAGTATACAAGTACAGGTGGAACTTTCAAGATACAGTTGTGAAAGACAAGTTACCTGTTAACTTCTATCAATATTTCTTCTTCTAGCTTGGACTTCTCTTCATTGCTCAGATTTTCAAAGCCATCATGGAATGCAGACAGGTAACTGGAGACAAAATGAAGCTGGAAGACAAGGAAACAGAGTTACAATTTTTAAGTCTCAAGACACATTTGCTGTTTCTTTCAGAACTAGACAGGACTTTTAATAAGTTGCAATTTATTCTTTCCAAATATCTACAGTGGAGTTAGCTTTAAGATTAATGGTGATTCTACTAATTGTTTGGAAGTCTGGTTTAAGAAAAGCCTAATATTAGGACAACAGATGACATTTTGCTACTGACAACTGATTTCACAACTAGTCAACAACTGCCACGCTTTGTGGTAAACAGCTACATAGACACAGTAAATACTCCATCCTGAACAGCTATTATGAAGTTTCTATTATTTTTAAAGCAAAGGTAGTTGGGATTACAGAAAGTGGAAGTCATGGATGAAAGGTCTTGTGACAAAGGAAGTCCAAAAGAAAATCTGAGGAGAGTTAACATTTGAAGACTGTGATCACTGGAATTGTATTAATTCACTAGCACTTCATTAATTATGTCTTATATACCTACCTGTTGCTTCTTTGAAGGATATTTAAGAACACTAGCTTTGAAGAATGGGTACTTCTCATATGTGTAATCATACATCCATTCACAGAAGTGATTTCCAATGTCAAATCCTCTGAAAATGAGATAAAGGATGAGAACTTTAATACTTGCATACTAGCAAACTGTTTATGCTTAAGTAAACCAAAAATCAAGTTTAAAAGCACAAGGCTACTTAGAATTTACAACACTTTTGCTAGAGGAGGGAGAGTTGATGAATCAACTTTTTTTGCAAGTTATTAAAATCCAGTGCTAAAGATGGGCAGTTAAGAATGCGAGCCACAAGCCACATGAAAATACTAGACTTCGCCACTAAGTTTTACACAAACAAAACCAGTTAAGATAATTGAGTATGCACTACATCTCAGCATGAGGGCAAATTCACCTCTAATGTCAGCATTATTGTCAAAGAGGTCATACTCAGAGTGCTTAACATATCCCACTTTCGTGTTATTGGGTTCCATTCCATGGAACGGTGTAATGATACAGATGACTACACACACATAGATCATCCTTAAACACAGATACTAGATGACTGAGGTAAGAACAGAAAGCATTTTGTGTAACCACGTAGAAAAAAATTTAGGATTACTCTTCTCCTGCAGAGATGAGAAAGCTATTTGAAAGGCCTGAAGGAAAAAAAGTGCAAAAGCAAGCCTGCCCTACAGGTGTATGTACACAAAAATCTACCATTTTCCTTACCTCCCCACTAGAAAGAAATTTTGACATGTAAGCAAGAAGCCATTTATGCATAAACAAACCCTCTAGTCTGGACAACTAAGGAGCTCCAACAACTTTCTCTCTGCTGTATGCCTATACTCAAAACCATTGGGACCAGAGCTGTTTTGACTAGTTGTATTTGCTATCCCCCACTAAAAGAACAGAACATGATTCAGTGGAATAGACAGGTAATCAGCACTGTAGTACTTGTTCTCACTGTAGCATGTAAAAGCAATAAATCTTTCTGCTGAATAAAAAATAGTGATTTACCGGTAATTATAGCTGCTGTATTCAAAGTCAATGAGCATCAGCTTCTGGTTTTCTGAATTCTCTCTGCCTTCAAGAAGCAAAATATTACCTGAAAATTTTAAGATAATACAGCATATTCAATAAAGTCCCAGGAAAAAAAATCACAGAAAATACAAATCTTAAGAAATGTTGCTCAGATAATCCCAGTTTTTCCTTACATCTGCAGAGAACAACAGGAATAGCGAAGTTATACTGGATGTATATCAGCCCACTGAACATTGAGATACATACTGTAAACCTTGTAAAACTAAAAGCAAGGATTTCGTCTATACAGGCAGAGGTAGATTTGTTCTCCCAAGGGTCCTGCTTCTCCAGTGTTGAGCTTGCAAGCTAACTGAGGTGACACTGTCAACAGCAGTTCTTCATGAATTGTTTCTTTCCACAGCTTGAGATCTAAATTATGCAACATCTCTCACACCTGCACAGCACTGTCTTGATCACACATTGGAAATCTACATTCCAGAGCTTGCCCCAGCCCTGCGATGCTGACTCCTCCAGTACCACACCCTGCCACACTAGCAATGAGACCTTGAACTCCACCGCTACTCAGCCAGCTCTTCTGACCTCACATCAGTGGCTTTTCCCCCATGTGCTGCCTTCCCTTATGCACCCATCCTTCAGGTCAATGCTCTTTCAGACCAATTCTTCAGCCCTAGCTAAAAAGAGTAAGATTCCTAAGAACACAACAGCCCTACATGTGATCCTAATACAGCATCATTCCAGCTCAGCCCAGTTTACCCACTGCACAGGAGACAGGGAGCACCAACACCACAGACTTTCAGCACTGCCTCCTTTTTATCTCTTTAGAGAACTGGATCCGAAAAATTGTTATTCCAGGATTCCCCAAGAGAGCACTAAAATAAGGTTAGATAAGGTTTTCCTAACATTTCTTACCAGTACAAGCTGACAACTGCTGAGTAAAACTATCCTAGTCTCTATTTTCATCACCCTACTTTTTCAGTATCTTTCTTTTAAAAGGACTAAAGCATACCCCATCCTGATTATGTACATTGCAGACAGCTAAAAATGGTACAGTCTTAACAGAAACACCCAAGGCTCCCATTACCAACTGACCTGTACTAACAGAGGGTGTAAATGCTTGGTTTAATTCAGTAATGATATTAGATGTTCCCTTAATTAGCCCAAAGGGTTACTGAAGGCAATGCGCTTCACTTTCCAATTGCTGTAGGCTGGGAGTGCACAGGCTGCTGTTTCAGGTCAGTTGCCAGGGCAGTACCTTGATAACACAATGACCTCTCAAAAACCAAACAACTGACCAGAAAAGGCTTCATACTGCATCACTGAACAAGGTCATGAGATATTAGCAAGCTTACCTTCTTGACAGTCATTGTGGCAAAACACAACTGGGGATGGAGTAGCTTCAAGCATAGCTCTAGAAAAAAGCAATATAGAATCTTGTAAGAAACCAATCACTCATTTCAGTTCCACTTCCAAATACAGAATGGATTTTGCTGTAAGAATTCAAAGTGCTATTCAGTTATAGCAAGACTGTTTTCTCAGCTAGGAGCCCAAGATCAGGACAATAAAGTTGGATTGATTGGCAACTCAGATCAGCTACTAATCGTATTACTTTGTAGTCACTAAGAGACTCAGGTTGGTCACAGAGCCAAAAAAAAATCCCCAACTTGTAAAGTAAAATGAATACAGGATATTCTACTATATGATGTGTTTGAACAACTAAACTTCACATTGAAACTGAAATCAGAAGACAGTGGTAGACTACCTTAGATAGACCTACCTTAGATTTTTAATTTCCTGGGGCAGATTGTAACTGAGAAGTTTGTTCAGTTTCCTAGTTTTGGATTCTCTGGTAAATTTAATCCTCAGCACTTGATTTAGGTATCTGTTAAAAATACAAACAACAGCACAGCATTTGTGACCATAAGTTTATTAGCCCTCCCATACCAAGATATCATTTAAAACTGAAATCAGGAAAAAGCTAAATTAACTTGAAGAATAGTAAAATTTTCTTTAAATTCTTCAAGTAACAATGAGACCAGTTTCTGGGTATAGTGAGAGCTTGAGCTCTCAGGCATCCAGAAAGAATGATCTGCTTTATCAGCATTACAACAGGTCATTTCCACACCCCCCCCCCTACTCTGAAGTGCTGCATAACTTACTTCTCCATTGTTCCAAAAAGCCACTTAGGTTCTTTATTAAATGGCATCTTCATGCCGTGAAACCTCGCCATCTTCTCAGCAATTTCAGCAGATATGTCAGGTAAGCTTAGTTCGTCAGTACTTAGTTTCCTGCTCTGTAATAAAATATAGTATTCTTAAAATAGAGTTAATCAATTACAAAAGTGTGATTAATTACAAACACCAGCATACTATAAAATATTTAGCACAGTACTTAAGCAATACACTTTTTTTAATCCTAATGAACTTATGAAATTGCTGTCTTTGGAAAAGCTGAGTTAGCCAGCCCAGCTTACTTAGGACTTAGTCAATTCTCTTCTAGTTCAAGACCTGGGAAACATCACATCTCACACTAAGAATATCTTCAAAGAAGACTGGGTATAAATATTTAAGAACATTAGAAGCATCTGCTCTTGTTGCTGTTAAGAGGAAAGTGTTACTCCACAGTTTCCAATGCTATGTTTGGTATCTAACAGGCTTTTTATCTTCATTTATTAGTCTCTGCTACAGCTGAAGAGTTTTTAGATATCTCTCCCTGGCAAGAGCTATAATTGGGCTCTCTAACACCCACTATAACTGTATTGAATTACAGCAAGCAATTACTACATGTTGCTAAGTATTCCATTCCCACACCTCTGCTTTTCTGGGCAGTCCAGAGACCACCTTGTCACGATCAATTAAAAAATGCTACTAGCCCACTAACTAATCACGAACAGGACTTACAGGAATGAATTCCTCCAGTCTCCCTTGTGGAAAGATTCCATACAGCTTTGGACCAAGAGCTCTCTCTGCAAGAATGGCAAACATAACACTTTCCAAAACCATGGCTTCTGCTCCCTACAAAAAAACCAAACAAACAACAAAACAACATTTAAGCATTTGTTGGTACTTGCACAGAAATTAACTCAGGTGTGCACAACAGCTAAACGGTTACAAAGTAAGTAGTTTTAAGGATAGCTTTAAAAAGAAGACTCAACACTTTACTAAGCAGAATTTCTTGACTAATAACAACCTGTAGTTAGCATAGGAGCAATACAAATATTTTGCTTTCAAGTTTAAAGCTAGGGAGGAAAATTTGTATTGCTTAACAGGTACTGTTGGTGGGCCAGGTCAAAGGAAAACCATGCAAAAACCAAAACACCCTCCCCCTTCCTAACCTGTGGGAACTCTGCAAATTCATTTCCTGAAGGAGTTTATCCTACTGAAGCACAGGAAGTATAAATATTATCCTTGGCTATTTTAACACCCTCTGGAACACTGCCTCACAAAAGGACATTTTAACTAAGCGAGTGAATGAAGCTAACGACTGAACTAATACTAGTTTTTAATTTAGAAAAATGTCTTAGGATTTGTTTCTGTTCAGTACATTTTAGGTCTTCATTCTACCCTTTTTTCTTAAAGGGAAAGAATAATTTAAAGTCTTGCTAAGGAGCATGTGCATGTCAATAAATATTCTTCCTTTTCTATCTCCAAACATGCCTCAAGTTTCAGTAATTTTTCTTCAGTGTTTTCCTTGTATCAATAAACTCAGCCCATAACAGTCACAAGCAGACAGCTTTTTAATATGAATGTTTAAAAACAGAAGTCCCAAAAATACAGTTAAAAATCACTGAAGTATAGCTTTCTTGATGCTTAAGATGTGCAATAAGTAAATACAGAAGCCACAGTGTAACTCATCTTCTAGCAATTATGTCAACCAGAATCCAGGTTTAGTCAAATCCTGAAAGTCTACTAAGACCCTGCAATTCATCTCAAAGTTTTGACCCATGACACTCAAAAGCATAAAAATTAAGAAAGCTCTCAGGTATTTTGAGCTATAAAGCCTTTTGCGTTACTGTAGTCATACCAGTCTCAGACAGTAAATAACTCTTTCTATACAAGTTCCACTCTCGAGTACACTCCAGCCAGTTCTGTTGATCCATTATTTTTATTACTGGCACATACATTCTGACATCTTCAAAAAACTAACATTTCATACTGAAGTGTAGGAATGACTCATAACTATGTTCTGAAACATTAACTTCAATATAAAGTAAAAGCATCATCAAGAATACAAATTCAGAGTTTAAGATTATTTTTATATGAATGCATTACATCCATGTCTTCCACTGTTTTTCATCTCAGCTCCTCAAAACAGAACTAATGGGTCCTGATGGGACGCACCTGCGAGTGCTGAGGGAGCTGGCAGATATCATTGCTGGGCCGCTCTCCATCTTTGAAGTGTCCTGGAGAACAGGCAAGGTGCCCAAGGACCAAAGGAAAGCCACTGTCATTCCAGTCTTCAAAAAGGGCAAAAAGGAAGGGCTGGGAAACTACAGGACAGTCAGCCTCACGTCCTGGAAATTTGGTATCATCTCAAAGCTTCTAGCAGAAAAGAAGGCTATCAGAAGTAGTCAACACTGATTCACCAAGGGAAAATCATGTCTGACCAACCCGATAGCCTTCTCTACTCTATGCAAAACAGGATGAATAGATGAGGGGAGGGCAGTGGACATTGTCTACCTTGACTTCAGCAAGGCTTTTGATAGTCTGACAGCATCCTCACTTCTTAGGAAGTGTGGGTTAGATGGACAGTGAGGTGGATTGAAAACTGGCTGAAAAACAGAGCTCAGATAGTCATGATCAGTTGTGCAGTATCTAGTTGGAGGTCCATAACAAGTGGACTCCCCCCCAAGGGTCAGTACAGGGTCCAGTCCTCTTCAATACTTTCATCAGTTACCTGGATGAAGGAATGGAATGTACCCTCAGCAAGTTTGCTGATGACAAAACTGGGAGGGGTGGCTGACACATCAAAAGGCTGCGCTGCCACCCAGCAAGACCTGGACAGGCTGGAGGAATCAGATGGAGAACCTCATGAAATTCAGCAAGGGCAAGTGTAGGGTCCTGCACTTGGGGAGGAATAATCCCCTGCACCAATACAGGTTGGGGGCTGACCTCCTGAGGAAAAAGACCTGGGAGTCCTAGTGGACAACAGGATACCCATGATCTAGCAATGTGCCCTTGTGGCCAAGAAGGTCAACGGCATCCTGGAGTGCATCAAGAGTGTGACCAGCAGGTCAATGGAGGTTATTCTGCCCCTCTACTCTGCCCTAGTGAGGCCTCATCTGGAGTACTGTGCCCAGTTCTGGGCTGCCCAGTTCAATAAGGACAGGGAACTGCTGGAAGGGGTACAGCAGAGGACCACCAAGATAATTAGAGGCCTGGAGCACTTCTTACAAGGAAAGGTTGAGGGACTTTTAGTCTGGAGAAGGGTGAGGGTGGATCTGATCAACACCTACAAATACTTAAGGGGTGGGTGTCAAGAGGAAGGAGTCAGTCTTTTTTTAGTGATGCCCAGTGAGAGGACAAGAGGAAATGGGCACAAACTTGTATGGAAGTTTCATCTAATCACGTGGAGAAAGTTCTTCACTTTCACTTTGAAGACGGCAGTGCACTGGAACAGGCTACCCAGAGAGGCAGTGACATATCTTTGGAGACATTCAAAACCCACCCGGACAACTACCTATGCAACCTGCTCTAGGTGGACAAGCTTTGTCAGGGAGGTTGGACTAGATCTCCAGAGGTCCCTTCCAACTCCGTATCATTAAGTGATTCTGTGATGCACCAAACATAGGTACTTTTAATCATTTCACATGTCAAGCACCAAAAAGCAAATTAGATACAGGTTACTGAATGTCTAGTCCGTTATTAGTCAATAATGAATTTGTCTGTGCCGGGTACACCACCAGGGTGTTTTAAAGTCTGATTACAGCAATCCTGCAGCTGTTCCCATAAAGATGTCAGTTCCTTGTTCTCACATCGTAATGAAAAACCAACTCATGATACTTGGATAACAGCAAGCACCAGGAAAAAAGACTAACAATACCCTACACAACCAAAATTACTCAATTGTTCTTAATATCTGGAAATATCCTAGTAATGTGACCCCTCTTCCACAGAATAGGAGGGAAAATCTGGGATTTTTTTCCTGGCTTCACCCTTTTAAGATTCCTTGAGCTCACCTAGCTTAGTAACTTTACCCTAAGAAATTCTAAAGAAAAATTAGGATCCATTAACAAGAGTAAGCTCCAGTTTACATTCTTAGCTTTTTTTGATAGTCCTTCAGTTACAGATGAAAATCTGAAGTTGTGTTTTATTAGCAGAGCTTAAAGGGGTCACATTTTTCCACATACCTTATGCCTGTTCTTAAGACGTCCCTTAATGCATCC
Organism: Thinocorus orbignyianus; assembly: GCA_013400375.1. Lineage (NCBI taxonomy): Eukaryota > Metazoa > Chordata > Aves > Ciconiiformes > Thinocoridae > Thinocorus > Thinocorus orbignyianus. Next base: position 14,793 of record VXBW01004156.1, read on the forward strand.
AAAGTGACAACCAGAAACAGTGACATCTCCAATTACTCAGTGTGCTTCTGGTTCACTTCTGCCACATGTTTACCTAGCCCCAGTCCTTTAAGACATGCTTAAGAATCTAGAATGTTCAGATAACCCACAACTACATGATTGCAAGTTTGTAAACTTGTGCCAGCAGCATTAACAAAAATGGCTGCATCTGTCCATAAAAGATCTACTTCAAGATTAAAAAGTACAGGCAAATATTATTTAAAAGCAGCAGTACAAGAATAATCATGTTTGAATAATGCTCCAGGGCCTGACTATTAAATAGACAAAAAAAATTCAGAGCACCAAAAGAACTTCCTCTGCTGTAACAGAATATTCACTTGAGAACAAGTCCAACGACAGCTCTGGAATAACATCATCTACACCTCTCAGGCAACAAAGGCTTCTCCTTCATAATACCTGATGGACCTTTTGTCCAGTCTCCATTCCATATCCTACTGTCAAGTATAGGTATGCAAATAATCTAGTAAAGGACATTGCAATATTCTGTAGGATACTTCATATGGACACTGAACAAATCTACGTGTCTAACTCTTCAGTTAGTGTTGACCTGATAACTTTTATAGACAACTAAGCATTATAACTAGTTAAATTAAGTATCTCAATGTCTTCAAATACTTAGCCCTATACTTGCACCGCCAAGACAATCTGTTGATTTAAACTCTGAAGCTCTCAATTTTAGTCAGCTTCAACCAGGGGTATCCATTAGCACTTAAACTTCTGGAGAAGATTTGACCACTCATATTTAAACAAATACTTTACAGATCAATGTTGCATTTCAAGCTCAAGAATTATAAACACTCTTTACAAGGCTTTTCCAGTATGCAACTCCCATTCAGGCAAAAAAGCTCAGCAGCCTTTCTATACTTCAGTTGGAACTGAAGCTTCTGCTTTGTTCTTGCTTCAACAAAAAGCTCACTAAAAATAGATTGAATAATAATTTTGAAGAAAATTACCTCTGACTAGCAAAACCAAGTTAAAACATAAATAATGCCTGTTAAAAAGACAGAAAACTATCCTATCTCTAGTCATAGCTGTCAAATACCAGACAGCTCTGAACAGCTACAATATTTTTTGCTAGTGATCCTGAACATTTTGGCATTACCCAGAGGTCTGTCTTCTCTCCAAAGGATGACATTAACTCCTCTGATGAAACCTACCTACCTATTTTGCCCAGACTCAAGAAAATTAACAAATCCATCCTGACTGGAATTGAGAACACTGATCCAACAGTTGAGGTTTCAGCACTATAAGATTAATAGCAGAAAGCAGTAACCTACCAGCACAGAATCACTATTTTCAAGCAATCAACAAAGACAGTTCTGAAATTCAAAACTTTGCTTCCTGTACTGCAAAGCTTCTATGAACTGCTGGCACCAGGGTGGGACTTGTTTGGATTTTTGTTTTCTTTTATAACTTTAGGAACTTTTTTTTTACTGGATTGGGGCAGGGTGAAATCAAGCCACCTCCATTTTCAACTCTGAAAAAAAACCTGAAGAATCAAGCCAGTACATTTTGCAGTTCAGTCTTCGTTCAACTGATTGATGTTGTTCCAGTAAAATTAACTGAAATGTTCAACAAAACTTCAAAAGCAGTCATTCAACAACAAAAAATTTAAAACCAGTTTCAACTCACTAGAAAAGAAACAAATGCTTCAACTGTTTCAGATTACATTCCCACAAGGCAGAAAATACAAGGGGAGAAAAGCAGCTCTTATCGAATGAGTAAAATGTACTTCTCCCTAATCACTGCCAAAACCATTACAGAGCTGCAAAACGATAGCACATAAAACAAGCAAAGCATCTGGCTAACATGCTGCAATGCTATCATTTACTGAACAAATACTGCCAGGGTAAAAATCTAAATTACCAAATTCTGTTCAGATGACTTTATGAAGAATTACACTCAGCTAAACATTATGCTGCATAAGCAGAAATGGTTCCAAAGGCAAGAACTTTTAAGGTTTGCAGAACACATATGATCCAAGCACAAGGCTAATCAGAAACACTTCATACACAAGAAGTTCTCTCCGGCTCCATATGCTTTCCTCAGAAGGGTCCATCAACATATTATAATACAGATTAGGTAAAGCAGTGTACTGATTGTCCTCTACTAAAGAGAGGAGAGCCTAGTATAAGAAATAGCAGTTCTCATAACATTGTGAGAAGTGGTAAGAAACCATTTTGTTAATGTGGAGTGCTTACACTTTTCTAAACTGCGTAGACCCTCACATTACATTACTTCTATGGACAGAGAGATTTCTTGTCTTCATTACTGTCTACAGGTTTTAGAAACACAGCCCAGACAACCATGGGGAGTAATACTGTTTTAGAATGAGCAGGATCACCACATTTCTCTGTCATCTCTAAAATTCTGTGGAATAAGCAAATTTAATTACTCACTTGCAAGTCATTTTCCTTCTGACACTGTACAGACTCTCCTTTATTACAGGACCTCTATGAATGAGAAAAAGCAAACACAATGAGAAGATGAAATTTAACAGGATTAACCTGCAACCACCAGAACAAAGGGAATAGAAGCGCCAGCTACAATTAACTAGATGTCTCACTGTCTTGATCTGTGACAGCTACAGCACTAGTATCCATCTGACCTCTGACCACCACACTATTTCAACAATTCCAAAATCTTTCAAAAGGATGTGCCACTGGGACCAAGTCACTCCTGTAAATAGCTTCAGAGCTGATTTTCAGGTACGTTTTTATTGTTTCCCAGTATTTCAAAGCAAGATTTCAATGTATCATAAACTTAGATGCACATTTTTAATTAACAGAAAATTAAGTCCCTATGCATGAACTTCTGGGATATTTTTCTTGCAGCTAAAGCACTTAAAGAGATGCATTACAGAGATTACATAAAAGCCTTAGGAGGACTATTAGAAGATGCATGTTATGAAGCTTGCAAAGCACTTGCATTTTTCTATTACCTTATTTTCCAGATTTTTTTTGTGACTAGAATTTCTTTATTTACAGTATGCTCTGTAGGCTACATGTAAAATATACCATTGGCCATGCAAATCCAAGATTTTTCTTCTAATGAACTGGCCGTGTAAGCTAAAGAAATCTCAGTAAGAACTGCAGTATACTAGCAAATCTTTAACAAATTCCATGCATAATGTATTGTGCTAGGGTTGTTAACAGCCATTATAAAGCAGTTTCAGAGTATCAAACCATACTCTCAGCAACTGAACTCTCAATGGCACATGCTTTTAATAGAGCTGCACATTTAAAATTCCAAGTGTAATAAAAACCTTGTCCTTTAAAGGGCTTGAAGGTAAGGAGAAGAGAAAGCAAATATTTGCTTAGAATTAGTGACAGTTTGTGGCTGCTATTTATGTTGCAACTCCACCGTCGACAGTTTAAACCAGACTAGCTCTAGAGGCCCATAAAGGTAGCCTGCATCTCCACCTTCTCAACAAAAACATTTCATTTATAGAACCATGTGCATACCTTTCTGTTCCAAAGCTCTAACATGTCCATAACAAGGGTGGAAATATGAACTTAATGGAATACAGTTAAGCAACACCAGCTGCCTTAAGTACAATACAACAAGCTAACAATTTACACAAGCTATGCAGTTACAGTATTTCAGAAGCTATAGAAGAAGTATAGTTAACATGAATCAATGGTCTTTCAGCAAGTATTTCCCATTCCACTAGGACAGTAAGTTTAAAACCAGACAATGAGAACTACTATTAGTTTATATTCCTTTCAAGGAAATTAATAAAGTAAACACGTTCACTAAAGCTAAATGCATAACTACTCAATAATATTAAAGTCATTTACAGAGGGCTTCTCTGAACAAGCATGTCCTACATCAATACCACTCTTGCATCTTACAGATTTTTCTTGAACAGTCAGAAAGTTACTCACCATCCAGGAGTCTTTCCTGATTAATGGTGCTCTCAGAATGGTTCAGTTCATCAGAAGGTAAGCAGATTAGGCTTTTCCCTAGAACCTGAACTGGTATCCACTCTTCCAGAAGTCATACTGTATGAAGAGCTAGCCAGTTCTAAAAGTCCACCTCAAATTAGTGTTGGAGATAACCTAATGGCATCTACTGTGCCATTAGAAAGACACAAATAGGGATACGTATTGCAGAGTCATCAGAAAAGGAGACTTCTGCATCATCCCTTCCTCTTTTCTGTTCCCTCAGCATAGAGCATTAATGTACAGAGGAGAATGAATGCAAAGTAATTCATAACTAACTTGCAAGTATGAATGGGAGCTTGGAGAGGATCAGTCTTCACAAGTGGCCATGTACTCAGCCTAGAATTAGGAAAGTCTTGAGTACACGTGGTCAAGGAGAATGAAGCAAGCAGGATGCAATTTTATGCAACAGACTTTTAAGAGTTTAACAGATGTTAAAGTGGTAGGATTTGGTTGTTTTCTGACTGCACCTATGAGAACAGCGGTTTAAAGTGAAACCTCTCCTACCACAAGGTAATTTGATCTACATTTAGCTCATGTGTTGTTGACTAAACCAACTGAAGCTTCAGTTTTTCCGTAAGCTCGAGTAGCTCACTCCAATTTACATCTAATTCTGGCAGCTAATTACTTCCAACAGCCATGAGGAGATCTTAATTGCCCAAATAAGAGAATGTCTGAATAATTCCTGGAGGTTTCTAATCACTCTCTCTATACAGAAATATTAACAAGAAATGGACACGTGCTCTACATCTTTAAGATCTGTTAATAGTTCAGTGTTTTCTTTATTGTGGGAAAGTTTACTCTCAAAGCAGATCAGGAAAGCTAGCTACAGTTTTAATAAAGGAGGACATCTATATGCACAGAGACAACAGAAGTTGTTAGAGTCTACTTTGTAATCATGTAAATTGATTTTAAGGCAGGAAGCTTCTGGTATAAGAAAGCCCTAGAATGGGAGACATTCCACATTATCTGACTCGTGATCAGAATATGACCAGTGTTTATACATCTGTCAGTTTAACAAAAAAAAAATTCTGCACCATTTTCTCCCTAATACTCTAAACTTATTTCTCTTGTAGGTGGCAGATGAGAAGTGCACTAAAAATTCCAATAATGTTTGGCAGTGAATTCTGTATAGAGGAGGAGCTTGCAGTCTTTTTCCCCAAAAAACCTTATCTCTTACATTATGACTCCATTTTTCTGAGTTTACTCAGCTTTAGTAGTTTTCAACATATCAAAATACTGCAATACTTTGCCTTAGACAGATCCATAGGGATTCAAATCCCAAGGAATTACAACATTACAAGGAACTGCCTGAAAGGTTAGAGGCAACATATGCAGTTTTCTTAGTCCTAGAAGCTGTTGGAAGACATTAATTTGAAATTCATGTTATAGGAACATAGTTTTAGATTCAGCAATAAATACTTCTCCTTCAAATAATCTGCTGTTGGTCACTGATCCCTGGGCCAGACCCCAGTGATACTGTTTTGCTGAAGTCTTAAAATCTAGCATGTGAAGAACTCTCAGTTCAAGCCCTACAATTGCAAAAGACATCTCTAATCCTCTTCATTTCAGGTTACCATTCTCTTATGAGGGAGCAGAGGAAAGGAAGGGGCAGTACTTTGGTATTTCGTTATTTCTGAAAACATTCAGATGCACAGACAGTAGCTGGTGCTACTTAAGCCTTATTTTTAAACAATGAAATCCAGTACTAAAGAAAATGAAAGCTGTAGAGAATGCTCCAACTTCAGAGATCTCATACTATACCGTGAATCGTGTCTGTCACCTGGAAACCAGAGTGCTCTAGGCACGATCGCATGGGCAAGCCTGCAGCAGAGAACACATGCATATACAACTAAAGTGGTACATTACCCCCAGAACACCCTTAACTCCACCCAACACAAATATATCCCCGTAAGAGGTGCTTGGTTTCTTTCAAGCCGTCTGCCAGTGCCAGGGATTTGTAGTTACTCCATGCTACAAACAGACATGGACACCAACAATCACAGAAGACGTTGATAATTACAGTTACACAGCAGTCTGCATTTTATTTAGTTACAAAAAATAAAAGGCAGCAAGGCAGGTATGGAAAAAATTTACCACAGAACTGTGGCAACCATTTTACTTTTGTGTCTGCTCACATAGAAATTGAGAGACCAGAGGGGAACATTAGGTATATTGTTTCAGTTTTCCTCATTTATGTACAAAACTTTGTTTTGGCTATTGCAAAGTAACAGAGCCCCAGTTACCAGAGTGCAAGGTTCTTTTGACATGTGTAAAAGAATGGGAATCAATCCCCTAGTTACCTTTTGATAGGTAAACTTCAAAATATTCACCATGATTTGAGCTGCTTTGGTTCAGGTTTTTTTGTTGATGCTAGCTTATGTTGAAATTATATCAACATTTCTAAGATCTGGGAACTTTTGGTCATTCTGAATTTAAGTAGAAGCACTACAGTAACCTACTTACGAAATCCAATCGTAAAGTCTGAACATTAAATGGTATATTGTTGAAGAACCTTTTGGTTCAGTTGTTTTAACACTGTTATAGCCAACAACTGAAGACATGTTGTCATGGGGAAGTTTTACTTTCAATGGTCCCCTTTAAATTTGGCAACTAAGCTGGAGCAAGAATAAGTGAAGCAGAGTAAGACATTTCCCTTTTTTCAACATAGAACATATCTGCATTGTGCCTCAAACATTTGAGTTTTAATGTGGTTAGTACTTTAACCTGTCACAAGCACAAATACTTGTCTTAGGAAAAAAAAGTTCTGCTCAAGGATATACTCAAGAGAAGTCCTTGACTTTTAAACATCCATGCCAGTGCGACCATTCATAATAATGGTCGAGCCAGTTCTATCAAGTCTCCCCCCAACTCCCCCCAAAACAGTCATGCACACAAAAAAAATTGGCTTTAACATATCAGCTATGACAGAGGCAGGCACAAAGCCTTCCCTGTGTGGCAGCTTTAGCCAACTGGCATGGTTTATATTGGATGAGTTTCATGTACTGACATTTGTGTCTTCCAAGATTCATAATAAGCAAACTGGGGCTATTTTCAAACTGCAAGAAAGGTTCCTTTAAAAGGTGGCTCAAAGAATTATGGTGCCAGTATCTCCATTTTCAAGTTAGTACCAGGTAACTATTTTACACTTCTATTCAAAATTTAAAGTTAAACTTGTCTTCTGTACATACAACAATTTGGTGCAGATTGCTATAGTATTTACAGGAAAGGACTAAGAAGATATTATCACTGTTTTGTGTTCCGATTTCAACAGAAAGCAAAATGGACAAGAGTTAAAACATGCTACAAAAGGCTCAAGCAAACAAGTGGTAACTACTAATACCCAGTGGCAGTTACAATTAAGTCATTGAGAATTAAGTTGCGATTTTATCAAAAGGTTTCAAAACTCAAGCAGTGTCCTTTAATTTCTATAGGGCTCTAAACTTCAGCAACATTACTGAAAAGTATCAAATTACTCCCTCTTAACAACCTTGTCATAAGATTCTGCTTATGCCACCCAGAAATTCATAAGAATCCTAAGTGAGGTTTTAAAATACCCCAATAAAACAGTTTGCTTATATTTTAACTTGCATTTACAATAGACAGGCTGGAAGAGACAAATGTTTGTCGACAAAAATTGTGAACCTCAATGCAATCTGAAAGTTTTACCTTGGGACTTTCTCTGCTTACTTAACCTTTAGTGAACTGCACCAACAAGAGCAGTCAATTTCACTGCCACTATGGAAATAAAGGAAGTTAGACATCTCAAAAGATCCTTCAACACCAAGAGTAGAAAGGTTAGAAAGTTATTAACACACTTTCAATTTTCAAACCAAATTAGTTCTGATTTTAGAGCCCAAAATTTTATTTTGATTTTTCAGCAGATAGGGGCACAGAAAAGGCAAGTTAAAAATTCCCGAGGGAAGAAGAGGGCAACCAAATCCTAGTCTACTTTTCCTTTGAAATATAAGGGAAAGGCCACATTTCTTCACAGCTCTTAGGTAACAGAAGTTCTACCACTACAGATGTTTTACAGCCCATGCTCCTACTCAAGCCTTCTACATATTAAGCCAGCATTACATTAAAGCTATTAATAATTCCAGAAAAAAATAAATGACCCCAGGAGTCATTTTGAAAACAAAGTTTCTCACCACTACTTTTTTTTCCACATTGCTTTTAGTTTCTGTTAAACTAAAGAAAAGACTATTTAAACTTGAATTAATGAACTTCAGCACACTTTCCTTGTTCAGCAGTTTAACTTTCCCAACACACTTACAGTGGTGCAGCCAAGTGCTTTACAGTACTTCAAACCACTGGAATTTTTTACATATTTCTGGTAAAGTATGCTACCATGGGAAAGTTAATACCTCTCACAGCATAATAAAAGAGTAGTTTAAAGCCAGTTAAGTGACAGTATCCAGTGAGATTTTATAGTAAGCATGGTCAAGGCAGCAGAATCAGGAATAATGGGCTGAAATTTCAGGAATAGTCAATCTCCTGCAGATATTGGCTAAGTTATTCAAAGTGAGTGACTGAGTACTGGAAAGTATCAAATTAATGGATAATAACACCAGACCCTGTAAGTCAAATAGAAACAATTGCCAACATCCAAATATAATTTTATGAAGCTGCAATTTTTAATACAGTTAAACACTTATGATTAATTATTTACAATATAATCAAGAGTCTAGCAGAGATGGGTAAGAGAAGACCTTCTGTATAGTCCTATCGTAACTGCTTGTAAGCTTTGGAAGAGATACCCTTTACAAAATACTCTTGATTTTAAACCTTACAATTTGAAAAAGATTTGCCAACCAATTGTCTTAAGGCTTGACAAATTTCGATGCTATTTACATTTTACTAACAAAATAAAAGTAACATTAGAAGAGTCTGACAAACATCTGGTTAAGCTTCTATGCCAGGTACAAGGCATATCACACATTTAAAGCATGTTTTGGAATGAGATGGCTGTGCTTTATTTTTGTTCTAAAACTGTAGATCAAATTTTCCAGGAACACAATTACCAATGAGATCTCTAATAAGATTTGAGCACTGTACAAGTCTGACAAAACCTTCATATTTTATCTCCAAAATACATGTTACCAAGATTAAGCGGTTTAGTCTCTTGCAATCTTGCTAGTTATGCCAAAGTCCTACATACTGTACAGAAGCAAACTTTAATAACTTCTGAAACACCACAGTCCAAACTTAACACCATAAACAAAAATATTACTGATCAAACAGACAGCAAGTGAGCCTTCAGCTGATACACGCCAGTCAGGATCTGTATAGAAAGCAGTATAAGTTCTAGACAACAACAATAAAGAAAACCGGTTTAAGCTAGCAATCTACCCAGCTACCACTAAAACACATTCCCCAAAGGATAAAGCAGCAGACACTTACAGTGTGTCACAAATTAAGATCTCCAAATATACTACAATTAAGCTACAGAAACCCTCCCACTCCCAAATCACTCTATGTACTCACCATCTGCAGGATTGCACCATATAAGCGCAGGAGAACTTTCCGTGGTTCATCTGCAACTGTCTCAATGGTATCAGGAAGTGAGCACTGAAACAGCATATTGCTGAGGCCACCTCTAACAAGAGAAAGGTAAATTTAACTTCAGATGAGCATGTGTTTTGTTGTCTACATATTAGAGGCACACTAATAATCCTTTTAGTATGAACTGATTTACTCTAACATAAGAAAGTTTTCCAACAGTACCATAATACATAAGGCTTCAATAGAAAGATTGACAGTTTTTTAATTTATAGTTCATCATCAAGATCTATTGATTCAAGTTACAGCTTAAGCTATGAACTATGTGATGTAAAACACAATACACAACTAAGACAAGACATACACTTATGTTAACTTAATTATTTTCAGGACTTCCAGAAAGTGATGCTGGAGTCTTGACATATATGCTTGGCTGCATAAACAAGCAAGAAGAAGGCAGAATAAACGCAAGAAGTGAATATAAAACCCTAAGTCTGAATAAAAAGTCATCATCACTGGGATGGCAGCTACAAAAATTAGCTAAGAAGATTTTTTCTGAACACCTGTGCTACAGCATCACTTGTGCTTATGCTATCATCCTCAGGAACCCATTTTCAATTTTGAAATTTAGAATTAAAGCAGTTTTAATAAACTAGGGAGTTCTGTGCTTCAATCATTCAGGGGTTACACCAGCATGCTGGCTTTTCCTACAGGGAATGTTTCACAACAGTGTTCTTACAGGAAAATGTGACAGCATTTGTTTTCTGCAGGCTTATCAAACTAGATAGACACTAGCTTAGAAAAGCTAGTGATTTCCAGTAGCCCACTAAGAACACCAGCCTACTCAACCCACATTTTCTTTACTACATTGCCTTTCTCCATCTTCTTCACTATAAATATGGTCATTACTAAGTTCTCAAATTTCTTCCCGCAATAGGTTTTGCTCTACTGTAAGGAGGAAATACTGAAACTTCTTGCTTGCAAAACAGCAATGTAGATCAGGTCTACAAAAAAACCTTGTCTGTTTCACCATTAAAGAGCTTCCAAGAACAGATACAATCCAGATATAGTAGCTAGCAGCAAAGGGAAGAAGTTACATAGATTTTAAAAGTAAATAATTTTACTTGTAGCTTGCTACATCACTTACTGCATTAACTTAAGAATTTTAAAAGCAGTATCTCTGTCATACTGTGATTTCCTTCATGAAGTAATGTGGTTTTCATAACACCCAAAACTTAAGTATTTAATACTACTTTGCAACAAACTTTGATTTCAGCAATCCATGGCAGATCCAAAATGCAGTGGCATCTTAGTCCTAGCCTAACACTTCTCTCAACACTTTTTTTTGAATAATTTTCTGGGTTCTCTTACACCACAGTAGAGAAGTAATAAAGACTTCCTGGAGAAAAAGGCTATCAAGAAGTAGACAACCTCTGTGTATTTACTAGGAGATGACACGGAGAAGGGCTGCCCTGCAAATCCAAAGCCAACAGCTGAGAAATAAAAAAAAAGGAAGTCTCAAGAAATAGGGTAAAATAGCAGCTACACAATATGCTCAAGAAAGAAGACATAAGAGAACCAGGTGGCTTGGCAAGCATCCAGAAAAAGGATGTTTAGAGACAAGAGATATGAAGTAACTTTGAAGCATGAATGTGAATAGGTAGGAAAAACAGGCAGATGGAAAGGATATCAAACCAGGAGCAAAGGCAGACTATTCAGACACAATCAGAACATTGGTTAGTTATACCAACTACATTTCTGGCTTAACCTAAACTGTGCTAGACAGTTTTTTTGAACATTTACCACCTTTACTAAGCCCCTGTAGACTTTGGTGAAAAATACCAACACTTACATAGAAGAACTGAACACACCAAAACCCACTTTTTTAAAAAAATACCAGACTAGAGCTCAAAAACCTGTACAGACAACTATGTTATTTAAACACATGTTCAGCCCGCACACAGTGCATAAAGCCAGAAATCATCTTTTTCATATCTCTCCAGACAAATGGGAGTGCCTTACTGAGGCTGAACTTCATTAAACAGAATTTTCACTATAGTCTTATGCACTTCAAAGGTTACCTCTAATCAAGGAAAACAATTCAGGAGTCTAATAAAAGGTATTGTTCTCCTGAAAGGTCAGTAGACTCAGCAGTTTGTCCAAGGGTCAAAAGGTTATACCTCACCCTTATACGGATAAAGCTCCCCGTTAGTCTACTGCTACAAGTTACTTAAAGGTAAGCCTTTCCAACAGGGTCACTTATTTTCAAAGCTTCCCAGAGCTTTCCCCAAATCACAGACAACAGTTAGATGTGCTTACATAGTTGCATTTTCATTAGATGTAAATCCACGTCTTTGCCCTCAGACAATAAGGACCAAACCCCTTAGTTCTATGACACCAAGTATCTAACAGCTGTTCACAACCATGATTTCCCCCAATGCAGTCAAAACGACAATACTGACAGTGAAGAATGCACACCAGGTACTTGACCTTTATGAAACTAGAATCAAATCAATATGTCAAAATCTCCAAAGATAAAAAGTGAAGATACTTTTGCGAAAATAAATGTAACTGCTAATTAGCATGTTTTTACACTGTCTCAAATGCCCTCTTTCTCCTAATCTGGAAACTATCAAGCCACTTTGAAGTGGTGTCTCAGAGGGGAAGCTTCCAAGAAATGCAAGAATAACTGTGCTAAAGCCTAAGGCTTTAGAAACTAAGTACCAAAGTCATCAGTACACACTAATAAGGGTGAAAACAGAATTAAGTGCCAGATTGCAGATATTATCAGAATGGTCTACTGTCTAGGAACAGTATCAGTCTTCTAAAAATTCACTCCCTTTATAAAATCAAGTGAGGCAAAATGATAGAAATACTATCTGCACCAGCTTTCAATAAGTTGCTAATTTTTAATCAGGCTTTAAAAACACATTTAGAAGTAAACATGATGGGTTTTGATTATTCATTTATATTTCAGAGTTCTGCCAACAGTTTATGATCTCTTTGCTAACTAGGGGATAGATTTGCATATATTTTGTACATGAACAAGAGTGAGAACATTAGGAAAGCAAAGTAAGGACTCAAGGGGATAAACTGAAAACCATATCCTTTGAAACCATATGCGACTACATTTGATCTGGTACAACGATCACACACTAAGACACTAGACAAGCAATCTGTAAAAATGAAATTCTGAACTAACACCAGTTTAACTAGCATACAGGACTGATACAAAAGCCAGATTGTTTTATTCCACAAAGGCAGCAAGGACCTCAAACACATAACATATAGCTTCTAGAACATCCCCAGTTTACATCTTTCTGCTGCCAAAAATCAGTCTCCTTGCAAGCTGCCAACGTCGCTGAGTCACAAGCCCTTGTTACTATATATGCTAGAAGGATGATTCACCGTCATCGATTCCCCGCATTCACCTGCTAACCTCGGAATTTCAGAACGCCAAAATAGGCACTTTTTATCTCAGGAGGGAGGCTCCATTAACTCGCTGCAGCTGTTTCTACTGGCTCCATCACCCTTACCGTCAAGGCCCCGGCCCCTCCCCCGGCTCAGGGCCGAGGCGCTGCAGTACCAGCCACCCCGCACCGCCACCCTCCCCCGGCCGGGGGGGCGGGGAACGGGAGGGGGGCGCCCCGATGCAAAGAACCCAAGGCCTTCCACCGTCCTCCCACCCCCGGTCCAGACCCCCCTCACCCCAGCGTGTCCGGCCAGCCTTGCCCCGCCGCCACCCGTCCCACAGCGGTGTGCGGAGGGGGAAGGATGCCCGCACCGCCACACAGCGGATGCGCAGCCGTTCCCCCCTCCACCTACTGCCCTCAAATGCGGATTTGGCAAGGATTTTTGTTAAAATAGATAAGGGCAAAGAGCAGGACGCTCATCTCCCACACCCCCTGCACCAGGAAGGGGCTCAGACTCCCGGCGACCGACCCCGCCCCCCTCCCGGCGGAGCCCCGCCACCCTCCTCCTCCTCAGCGCTGACCT
>VXBW01004156.1:29568-53729 GCA_013400375.1 Thinocorus orbignyianus
GCGCGAGGGGCGGGCAAGGAGCGCACCGATTGGCTGTTGCTCCGGCAACCGGTGCGCGCGGCGCGGGGAGGGGTGAGGGGGCGCAGAGCAAGGTGACAGACCCCGCTCCCCCCTCAGCTCCTCACAGCGGCCGCCGTGTCCCCCTGTGCCCAGCTTCCCCTTACCCCCGGCGCCGGCCACTGAGGGCTCGGCCCCCCGCCCGCCGCTCAGGACCGAGGAGGACCGCAGCGGGGCTCCGCCGGGGTTTGGAGGGGGGGGGGGAGGACGCTGAGGCGGAGGTGAGCGCCGAGGACTAAGCGAGGGAGCTGGCTGGGTCGGGGCCTGGGTCACCTGGCGGCGTGCTCTGCCATGGAGCTGCCTTCCTTGCCTCTTTGGTTATGGGGAGTTTAACTGAGCTGGCGTTCCCCTCAGGGCTGGCCGTGCCATGACTTCGTGAAGGGCTGGTGTCATTCATTCCCGTGACTTGTCAGGAAAACGCGTGAGAAATCTCAGTGCCGTACAAAGGGCATTACAACCAAGAATACGTTTGTTTAAACACTGCATCTTACGGAAAGTTACTGAGTTACTTACTTATCATGTGTGAGGGCTGACTCATGGCTGTATGGTAAACTGGTCTCTTGGCTCAAGAGAAAATCATACCTGAGCAGAAGAGTAAGCTACAAGAAGAAAAATAATTTCCACATGCAGTACTTCAAAGTTTAGTTTCTTTGTTAGTTTTGGCGGCAGAGAGACATTCTGTTACGGAAACGTCAGCGTCTGCCTTCCGGTCTTTGGCAGCACAAGGGGAGATTGTCAGAACCGTGATGTCATGGGCAGCTGGAAGAAGCCCCAGCTTTCTCTGCCCTCCTGCAGCCAGAGGGAATGAGAGCGTTACCTAATATGCTATATCACCTTGCCATAAATGAGCAGTAAAATAGCTTTAAGCTATGAACTACCTTTGCACTTCCCAGATTTTTTTGGCAGTTCTCCCTTGAGGATCTTTTACTGTATATTCTAGAAGCTTGTGGGCTCTTCTGATAATAGTTCCCATTATCCTGGAGATTGTGGTTCAAGCTGGGGATTGCTGGTTAGCAAGGGATTTCCTGATAGGCTGCTTTCCTGCCCAAGCTGTTTTACCACATGGGCTGCTTCTTCATCTTGTCTGCACACTTCACTTTGGCTCTCCAGTGCTGGAAATACCCAAATAGCCCAGGGATTTTCTGAGAAGTGGCAGGAAAGCTCCAGAATTGGCTTCAGAACTGCTTTGTGCTGGCAAAGGAACTTCAGCATAACCAGAACACTCTCGGCTGAGGCATACCAGATCCAAGTTTAGAGGAAGAGTGATATGTGGGTTACAGATGCCAAACTGAAACAGAAGTGATGCGATTTTCTTTTCTCCCCCTTGTGCCTCAGCTCTTTATTTAAAAAATAAAATCTCTTAATCCGAGTGCAGATCAGGATACTGGGGAAGGAACATGCAGTGGCTGCTGGAGATGGCAACGCTGGGCTGCGGAGAAGGCTTTTCTTTTGCAGGTCTGTGCTGAAGTAAGTAACTGACAACATCTCTGTGTTGAATAGCTAAATACCAGAAAACAGTTCTATGGATGGAAAGGCTCATTCTGCAACAAACACTCATGATATCTTTACATGTGGGAAGAAGTGGTGAAAATACCAGAAAACTGTTTTTCATACTGGCCCTTCTGTTTCTACCTGCTCGAGTTTCACGCTACTTTGTCATAGCATGGGTAACAGTTATTTGACTTGGTTTTCTCTAGATTGCTATTAGTGTGGACAGAGAAGGCAGAGAAGTCAGACAAATACAAAAATGTTTTTCCAGGGTAGAGAGAATTCTATTCAGATTCTTACCAGACAAGAAATCTCCAACTTAATACTGGCCATTTCACTGACATGTCATAAGCTTTGCTTCAAAACCTCAAATAATCTCTTTCAAAGCCTCAGAGAATTCAGAAGGAGATAGAAAGAAATATTACTCTATTTGTTTTATATTCTTTTTATTACAACACACCCTTTATTAGCATCAGTCTATCTTGGGTTTCAGTTATGTAGTGACTTCTGGTTTGATAAGTATCCTGGATCTTATTTCCTTCAGACATTTGTTCTACTCACCACATCATTTGTTGTTTTAACACTTCATTAGTAGTTAGTAACTCATTATAATTTATTGTTGAGTTTACAAAAAGGGTGTAACTCACTTAAAAACCGATCAGAATGTTTTACAACAAACATGATCTATCTTTTGGGGAGCCACAAGTGTGTACAGTGCAATAAAGGTGAGAACAAAGCAGTAGAGGAAGTCATGATAGAAATAAAGGCGAGTTATCATAAGGGCTTACAGGTTGAGTTGATATGTAGGCATATGGATATGGAGGCATATCCATATTACTTGGATAATTACTTGTTACTTGCCAAAATTATTTTTCTTTCATTATTCTCAGAGTGTAAGTGTTGGTTAGGGAATTAATTATTGGTTAAGGTGATTTTTCATCTTTAAATTGTGAGTAGTAGTTCCTTATAGCCATCTTATCTCACCATTGAGCATTTCAGGTGTGGTTGGTTTGAATGGGCAGGAAGCCACGTGGCATCAGTGGCATGAACTTGGTCTTACTGAAAGCCCAGGCAGCAATGCCAGAGATTAATGGATGGGTGGCAGGATGCAAACCCCAGCAGAGTAAGTGGAAAGACAGGTACTATTTTCACCAAACATGAAAATAAATAATTTTCTGCTCTTACCCTAGAACTTCCCTGGTTTGGCTGAAAGCACACAGGAGGAGCAATGTGTGAGAAATCTGTACTGCTCTTCTTCATGCAGTATATTTTAAATGGATAAACAGAGAGACACATTCTTCTAGAGCTACTGAGATGGTACTTTTCATAACTTTTATGTCTACATTCAAATAAAAAACTAAACAAAACAAAACAAGCCTATTTTTTGTCCTTCTATATGTCAATATTTTTCTGCTCCTAAGGAGAAATCTATTACACTTAGATAATGCATATAGTCAAATTCAGCAAAACAGGCTTCTGCTAACATCAGAATATATTGAAACCTAAAAGGCATCAGAAAAAAAGTGCTGAATTACTGGCTCAAACACTCCAAGACTGAACAGTTAGAATACCAGACTCAGACTTGATTATGTTCTCAGCAGCAACTGACCCGTTTCCATTTCTTGTGCACGAGAAGCACCTTCTTGTTAGGTAACAATGCAGTACCTTGCCCAATGGATTAGTCAATCAACCAGCCGTCGTCTTAAGTAACGGAAAGAGGCAAATGTGTCTTCGTGTTCCTGATATCAGATTTTACACCATAGCAACCAAGCTTCATTAGCAGAGTTTTTTTTGTAGATAGGAGACAAGGGTTCTGTATCTGTGTTGAATTTCTGATTCCATCTAATAGGTTAATCTACTGGAGCATCTAATAAATGAGACCCATTAAGAGAATAACTCTTCAGCTGCCTGTATCCCCTGGATAACCTAGCTTTAAAGCCTGTGAAGGAAGTAGCGGTGAGATAAGTAGGGTTAGGGCACAGACAAAACACACAGTGACTAATTATGCTGTAAGCAAGGTGCAATCTGGACTAAGATCCCCTCTTCTGGGGTGAGCAGAGGCTCAAGAATTGGTATGACCTCTGCTGTCAGTATGGAGGGAGACAAAATTACCTGTCCTGGAAATCTCCTTCCTCCCCAACCCCCCAACAGTACAAAACAATGTTCTTTCTCTGTAATTTACTTTTCCCTCACCCCCATAACATGACCATGTAATCTGTTACCTCAGTGGTTGATGGTCAGTGGGTCCACTACTTCCTTTGAAGTAAGGGAGACGCTTCTTCACAAAGTCTTGGTGGAAATTTCTACTTTTTGCTGGTTCTGAATGCAGTCTTCGTCACATATTCAGTCAGGAGAGCGCATATGTCTCTTTTCTATAACACTATAATGAGAGACACTTGTTGTTATTAATTTGTGTGTTTTACTACATCTTATTAGAATATTTTTCTCAATTTTCTGTAATACCTGTATCTCTGCAGCAAATTTGGATTGACGCATGATTTTACTCACCCCAGCTGTGTTGGTGCAGTGGAGATTGCTTATTGCTCACAAAAGAGATAAGTCTAGAATTCTGACTCATAAAGCACTTAATTTTCTTTCACAAGACTTTCCCACTATTATATCGAGCAGCAGCAGATTTTACTGGCAAGATCAAATGCCAGCTAAGACCAGATCTACCACATGGCACAGAGAGAATGACACTTTTGTAGAAGGCTGCAGATACTTATTTCAGCTGAAAAGCTTGCAGACTTCTTAACAGCAGTTGTCAATAAACACTCTTTATGGACCAGCACCAGATTGCTGTTGAGTTTGTTTGAATCCCATTTCTGAAGCTAGGCTGAGGCGAGAGACTTTGCCATGGGAAGTGTGCAGTCGTTGCAAGTGTGGCCGAGAGCTCAGGGCTGTCCTTGAGTCCCTCAGCCCCTTGGCTTCCCTCCTGGGCACACTGCGCACCCAGCAGCATTTTCCGATAGCAAAATGTTCTCAGCCTGGTCCTACGCTCAAGTTGCACTTGGAGCAGGGAGCCTGTTTTCATCTCTTGACTCCTTGGTTCCGCATCTGGTAAGACCCTTGATGAATTGTAAACAGACACTGAGGCTGCTGTTTCTTATTCCCTGCATCAACAGCCAAAAAAAAATATGCTACTCTGAAAGCCAGTGATTATGAATGTTTGAAGTTCTGCTGGCCACCTAGGCAAGATGCAGCTGCAAGAGAGAGGGTGTACAGCTGTCCCCTTTTTCTCTTCTTCAGTGATAGGAAGGGTAGTGGGATCATGGTAGAAAATATTCTAGATCCATGTCTCCAGCAACAGTACCACATGGAAAAATAGGCAATAAGCAGCTTAGGGAGAATAGGGAAGCAGAATATTTCACCCAAAGCCCCCTCTGTTCATCCCTTATCAAGAGAATTTGCAACTTCTTCTGTGCTTTGATCCTAAGAGAGAATTTCAGAACTACTTTTGAGATGATCATAGGTTATTTTATTTTCCTCCTGTGTTTGTTTACTTTCAAGCACAAAGTACTGTCCTTGAAAAAAAAACAACCAAGGTGCAACTTGGGCCCCTGAAGTCTACCTGCCAGAGCACACAGGGTTAACATGGGCTGAAGATGAGAGATTTACCCCAGGCACTGACTTGGTATTTATGTGTCTCCTGTGAATGCAAGGGAAGTGTTACACCAGAAGGCAGCCCTACTGAAAGGATAATACGCTCATTCATTTGCTATGTTGGTCTAAGATAACCACAAAGATCCAGAGCTTGTGCAGTGCCAGGTACTCGGAGCAGTACGCTAAGATAACATTACCTGGCTCAAGTCCCAGAGAATAACTTTTCTTGGAGTCAGACTGACCAAGCCTTTATTATATTACAAGTTACTTCATTTCTTACTCTGCACCGATTTTGTCTCATTGAAGGTACTCAGCTGGAGAACTTTCTCAGGACCTCAGAGTGGTTTAAAAATCCAGTAGGAATTGGCTAAATATTCTCTTATTTCTTTTAAAAGGCCCAGCTTTGAAACTCCTGGTTGTACCCGGTCCTATGGTACAGTAACAGCCTCAGATGTAGCTGCAACCCCCAGAACAATACACCGCGAGGTGATATCACTTTTATTACCGTCCCAGCTCAGTAATCTCTCCCATGAGTTCAGGCACTCCAACATCTGTTTTACTTTTGGACAAGCTCTTCTACAAACCTCTCCCAGCTCCCCCTGATCCCCAGCAGAGTTCAAGAGTGCAGTCTTTGTCAAACGAGATTCTTGAAGCAACCTCCCCTCCCAGCCTGGGGACCCTGCAGAAATCCCCTCACAAGGGAGTCCTCCCAAGCTATGCTCAAAGAAGAAAACAGTTGCTATAGTAACCAGTTCTCTACCTGCACTGAATCGTCTTTCTCTTCCCTCTTAATCTTCTCTCGTTTTATTAGTTCTGGGCAAGAAGCAGCTCGTCAGGTCAGGGCTGCATTCAGTTCTGTGGGCTGGAGGAGCTTATGGAAGGCACTGGGGAGTCCTCACCCATCAGGTGGTCCTTGCTTGCTCACCTCCCCTGCTGGAGGATGTCCTGCTTGAGGGGTGCCACCGCTGTTGTTTTGTGACAGAGCCACCCAAGCCACAGAGGAACAAGCTCTTTGCTTTCCCTTCTTGCCCCTGGATTGGGCTGGAGCCCTACTGCTCTTTTGTCTGAGAGCAGACCTGCCACTGATCCGTAGGCTCACCTGCCAATCCTTTGCAGCCTCACTGGCATAGGTGTCAGCCTGATAGTAGAAAAAGAAACTAGATACAGTCTATTTTCTGTGACAGCACACTGGTTACAAGTGATCACAATAATCCCTGAAAACACTCAGAAAGTTCTAAATTCTGCATCTTTTCCAATATGTCTACTGTGGCCAGGCCTAGCTTTCTGCATTGTGACTTCCACTGTGGAAGTTTATAGCTGGGAGCCAAAGAAACCTGCTCTAAGGAAGAACGTGCCAGAGCCAACTCTAGCTTTTTTCAAGGTTTCAAGTGTGCGACACGGGTGAATCGCCTGCACGAGCTGGGGTACATTCCCCTGACACCAAGTAGACTAGCATGAGGTGAGTATGATGTGCTGACTAGGGAGGGGGGGCAAAAAAGCCACAGAATTAATTACTATGGATGTAATAATGGTCACTTATTAAAGGCTGCAGAGAATCATGTAGAAAAAAGCTGGTAGTGCAATATAACAAGGCATCAGGCACTGTCACTGCTTGGGTTAAATGCTCAGAACCTGTATGTGGTGAAGAACCCAAGAGCATCCGCTGGACACATGCATGGACAGGGCAGGAGCAAAGCGAATTAGGAAACTTCCTTCTTACGTTCACACAGCTGTCATTAGCATGATAGTAAATGCTCTGTATTTATATACAACACAAGTAAAGATCCAATAGCACACCCACATCAATATGTTACTTGAACAATGCCAGTAGTAAAATAAAAATGTGCGTATGTTTCTAAAACGTTTTCAAATCTATTACTGACTCAAATAATGAGGTAGTTCACAGACTAATCTGCAAATGACTTGGACTCCTAAAATATCTTTTTTTTTTCTTTTTCTCTCCCCTTTTGCTCATTATGCAACAATTCACTATGCTAAGCATGCATGGCAATGGACCAATACCAAGCTGAAATAGCTGATTTGTGATGGAACTTGCAGCTCCAGTACTGCTGGTTATTCAAGCATGCTGCAGTTTTTTCCTGTGTTAAGATGTAAAAGGGTGGATTCCGGATACGGATTCCAGACACCATAGTTTCAACCTGGGCACTGATTGTACTTGAGTTATTGGTGTAGTTTTTATGGCATCTTGGCAGTTTATTGTTTAAGTCAAAGAATGGTTTCTAGCTGGTTATTTCCTCATGGACTGTTAAGCGTGTACCATGGGCATAATGAGAGTAAGGAGGTGGCAGAGAGAAGCTTCAAGATCTTCAAGGGGCCAAGCCTGCAGCAGTGGGACTCCGCTGGCAGAGGCAAGATACATGTTCTAGGCAATAGCTTCAGCAATCCACCTCACTCATTTGTTCCTTTCCAGTGACAAAAATTAGCAACCTGAGGTTAAAGGAAGGTCATTAAGTTAGAAAATGTTTCCAAATATGCAGCAATGTGATTATTCATGGGGAACTGCCTGCCAAAGAAGTGGTCGCTGGATTTAAAGCACACACTATTGTAGTGCAGGTAAGGCAAATACAGGAGGATCAGCAGAACAAAGAAGTTAAAGCATTTCAGGGAGATGGCTGTGTTATTCTTCCTGAGGTACACATACACCCACACACACAGGGTGATTTTCAAGTGTTCCAGGCTGAAACCTGGGAAACAATAGGTCTTGTCTGTTTTACACAGACACTGAAGATTTCTTAGCCTGCCTGAAGAGCTTTAACACATCATTTTCATTTATAGGAGGAAACACACCCCTCTAAATTTCCTGTGCTGATTTATTTCATGAAAAAAAACCAAAACCCCAAAACCCAACACTCTTCTAAAAGATAAAATAGCATTTACAAAACCAGTCTTTTGCCCTATTAACTATCTTGCTGTTGTAAAGGTCTTTAGACACTCCTTTAGACACTCTATATTCTTTTTTTTTTTTTTTTTTAATGTTGCGTAAAATGAGTGCAGTAGATTTTTCTGTGAAACGCTCCACATCATCCAGCCAAAGAGCCTTCATTCAGAAAGAATCGCTGGAAATGCTCTGGAGGTGAGGGTAACTTTATACACAGCCAAAATGATTTTGTGATATACCTAAACTTCAATGTTGCTGGTTTTTGACCCCAAAATTAAACTTACTGTTAATTGTTACTGGAATAGTGTTCTACACGATAGAGTTTTTTTACTGTGGTATTTTGTAATTAACTAATTTAATCCTACTTTTCTTTTTCTTCCCCATTTTGACACAGAGGAATAACACAATTACTCGTGACAACTAGAAAATCGTCACCAAGCAATTAATCCAGATTAGGAACCCTCTGAAAATAGAATGAAACCCATTGTCTCTTTAAACAGGGCACATTGCACTCCATTACAGGTATTTAATAGATTTATGAATTAAATACAACATGATATAATGAATTTGTCCTTTCCGATCTGATGATAACTCGTGCCAACTGAACTTACAAATCTGTCTTGTTATGTATTAACCAGTCATCTGGGAATCCGATTGAGTAACACAGCAGTTGTTGCAATACCAAGACTCCCATATAAATTGTGCCTGAGTCCTAAGTAAATATTGGTTCAAATATTGATTCACATGAGAGATACGAGTGCAGTTTAAGAGGTTACAGGTGCCGGCTGAACCACTTTAGAGATGACCACTCCCTCCGAGTTCATCTGAGATTCACATCAAAGTGCTCAAAATTCACTTTGAATTCATGGGAATTCACTTTTGATGCTGACACTCTCCGTATCAGAATATATATTTTTGATGCTCTACAATCAAAAAGGTACCACATCATGTGTAAATACTAAGTTATTCAGTCATTTACTCTCCAGATGGATGTAACATCTGGGGAGAGGGGAGTGAGATGCAAGAAGTTATTTTTATGGGGCACTGAAAGCAGGAGGAGAGGGTAACAAACAGGTTTTTTCCTGACATACAGATGCCATAACAACTGCTATCCAAAAAATTCAGAAGGAGGAATTTGAGGTGAAGGAAACATCCAACAACAAAATTAAAAGCTCAGAAAACAGGAGGAGTCTCTCATCAGCTGGACGAAGCTCAAGGGAAAAGGAGTGCCCTCTCCCATTTGTTTTTATGCCAGCTATTGTGAGCAATCTACTCTTCTGTTGCAATATAGAGATCTCCTTCTCAGGCTTGCATCCCATTTTTTCTTCTGAGTAGGACGAACATGGATCCTTCTGGATACATTTCATAGTCACAGATCTAAACAAGAATGAGTTTCCCAAAAGTCTCCTAGGCATTTCTGTCTTAGCAAGTCATAAGCCAACAACTAGAGAAAAGAGTGTGTATGCTCCATTCCAGCCTGCCTGAGTAAGTGGACTGTGAATAACACAAGCCAGCTGCTTTAAATCTCCGAGTCTTGTGGATTTTCACGTTTAAGCATGGCTCTGTAATTGTAATTCACTAAACAAATTGTTGAGAAAAAAGTTTACATCGCAGAAATGAAGTTCTTGTTTTAAGCAATTTAAGATAAGTACACTTATATCAAAAGGGCACAGCCTTTTAAACGTAGGAAGCTTGGCATACCTTTGTTTCTTAGATTAGCTCATTGCTATTCTTTTTCAAAGGCACAGAAAATAAACCTATGCAATATCTTAGCTTGCACTGTTTCCTTAGTAAAATTTGTAAAATAAGTGGTTGGAATCAAGGCTTAGAGCATCACACCACATGAGTCATGACATAAATCATGAAAGTTTGGGAGTAAATAACCAATACCTAACTAGCCACTCAATTCAGAGTAATTAGAACCATAGAATACCCTGAGCTGCAAGGGGCCATGAGGCTCAGTGAGTCCAACTTCTGACTGCACACAGGCCAACCTAAAAGTTAAACCACGTATTTAAAAGCATTGTCAAATGAACAAACTTCAAGCCTCTTGGGCACAGATACACTTGGGGCAATGACCACTTAGAGAGCTTGTTCCAGCGCTTGACCACGCCCTCAGGGAAGAACTTTTTCCTGGGATCTAGTTAACTCGCTAAAATACTCTCCAAGTGACACCTTCACTAAGGTATACTTTCCACGACGCCACAGCACATGCAGAAAGATCCCTGCTTTGAACTGCTCTCTGCACAGACTCTCCTTGCCACGGACACAGCCCATGCATCTGCAACCAAATACTTCTGGCCTGTGGTACCCACTGCAGTCGGGCCTCCCTATGCTCCATGGAATGAAGGACAGAGCAAATTCAGTTATCTCTCCTTTCCTTCACACTGCCAATAGCTGTGAGACAAAATCCCCTCTTGTATCATTCCTAGGCACATTGTGCAATTTGAAACCCTTTCCTTACACATGTAGTTAGACGGCATATTGCTCTGAATTGTGCAAGAAATTCTTTTGTCCACTGGTTTACAAGCTAGTTAGTGTTAAGGACCTTTTTGCTATTGCAAGCTAGCTTCTGCGACTGAAACAAACTTCTGTTGGTTTCCAGATGGTCTCTAGCCATTTATTTTTCCCTACAGAAGCTGCCTTATCTGCCACAGGAATTCAGTTTGACAGTTCTCTTCAAAACGAGCCTCCTTTCTGGGACAGGATTTGGCCAGATGGAGATATACCTCAGTTTCTCCGCAGCTTCTGACATGGGCCTGGCAAATCTACCTACCCTGAAAGAGCATAGGACCTCCAGCAGCACATGAGACCTCTCTGATACGACTTCCAGGGGGAGATGAGGGATCTCAGCTATGCACCTCACCAAAGCATGGCATGTCCTACAGCCAGTCATCAGATAATGCACCCAATGGTTCATTGCTGCATCTAGGCAGGAGGATGAGAGTGGCCACAGTGTTCATTCCTCTGCATATTACCGTGGCATCTGCAACCCAGGTTCCTGGGAAATCGTGTGCTGCCACTTGAAGAAATGCCAAGAGCAAATTCAATGGCAGTGAACATCAGCATGGGGAAGCAGAGCTGTGTGGTACCCAGCAGAACAACAACTATGACAGACATACGCTGAACTGACTAATTTACAAGAAGTGCTGCTCTGCACCCAGTGTGCACTCTTCCTGCTTGGAAGAAAGATCTCCTCAGTCACTTTGCAGTTTGTCGTGCAACACTGGAGCAGAGAAAGTATTGTAAGCAAGGTGTGGTCAATTATTGCGTAATTCCCTCTCAGCCCTTCTCTCATGCTAGGTTCAGGGAAAAGGGGCAATTTTGTTTTGTGTTGCAGCCATTACTATTTTTAGAGGATTTTCTCCCAACTGCTAAACAATAACATGCAAGCATTAAGACTTTCTGGGCATGCTTGAGATGGACAAGTATCAAAATAGATCTCTGTCTCAGCAATTGGCTTTACTACCAAAAATAATTCTAGATCATCAACCTGTAAAGCAAAAATTATTGTGATTACAGGACTCCACACTAACAAAAAAAAAATCCAACTTAATTCTGACTCCAAGAATAGTATCTGCAAGATTACAGAGACACATTCAAATAAGAATAAGGTCTTCTAAGCACAGGTAAGCAATTTGTTTCCTTAGTCCTGATTTTGCCAGACATTGTTTTGCAAGGTTCTTTGAAACCAGCATTTCTGCCAAGCAAGGAGCTAGTGGATAAGAAATCTTTTCCTTGAGGAATGGATGAAAAGGCTTACGTGAGTCTTTGTAAGAGGTTTCCGTCTTTTACCTGCCAAGGCTATGGCTGCTAAAAAAGGTTTTGATTCAAGGATGGATAACCTGCTTTGCACACTGACAGAGTGTGTGGGATCTTGGTAAGATCTTGGAAAGATGCCTCCCATGTACGGGGAGGTGTATTTTGAAGATGTCCTGAAGCATGCAGCTATCTTTTCTTGTGACTTACCACTCCTCTCTTTCTAGAGGTTCACTCTTGAGGACCTGATGGACAAAAACACAGCCATGGAGCATGTCAACAGAAGTGCAGATCCAGGCCATCTCTTCCCTGTCACTAGCCTGTTTGGCCTGGGACTTCGTGCATTTGTCTCTAGAGGATGACAGTGTCCCTGTACTCGCCAGGCAGTTGATCCTTCCTGGTACAGCCCCAGTGGTCCTGTTATCCCGAGTAGCTGGAAGGCAGAGGCTCAGCGCTGGTGGCACCAGCCTGGGTCAGGTCATTCTGGCACTTATGCATGACTGGTTTGTCAGCGCAGCCCGCGGGATGCTGTCAGTGCTGCTTCTGACTGCCCTTCAAAATCCTCCCTCGTGGCTGCATGGCTTACTGCCACAGAAAGACACCACTTAGTTAAAGTTCAAACAAAGTTTGTAGCCAAAAAACAGACTCCTGCTCCCTTCCGGCCCTGAATTAGAATGACTTCAAAACAAACAGTGACCTCAAAAATCAAAAATAGAAGCACTGTTCAATCACCACCTGCCTTCCTAGAAAATCCTATTACCATCATTTACACTTAGTGGCATGCCCTACAGGGGCTTTCTATCAGTGTCCTAGGGTTCCACAATCCAGCAAGCTAGCCCTGAAATGGATGACTTGCTGTCTGCAGTGTTTCATCACCCATATTGAAGACTACAGGGGCCTGCTACCCTTATTTTTCCTGATTCAAAACCCATCCATCTCTGTGTGAAGTTGGTAGAGTCACAACTTTAACAAGCCTTTCTTGCTCTTGGATAGAGTGTTCGCTTACAGTCTTCCTGCTTCCTGTGCACGTTCCTATCACAGTACAGAACAAGTCAAGTCCCAGGATCTCCTTTCAGATTTTATTACACTAAGGGTGGGATTTCACCACAGACATCTGCATCTCAGGTCAGCCCAAACTCTTGTGTACAGTCAACAGCACCAAGGGCAAGGTTTATTTACTCCTGAAAATTCTTCAAACAAGTGCCAATTTCTTTCCTTTGGCTATTAAAGGAACCCACACCAGGCAGCTTGGGTGTACACGTCTATTTTACAGTTGTCTAGAATGAACATGAACACAATTCAAAGTGACTCTGAATTCTGTCTGAACAGGATTTACCTCCTGATTATTTTCTCACTGTTCACATAAATGAAGGGAAAGCCAGGAGCATGCTCCTTTTTCCAGTACGAGGGCCAGGCTTCCATTTGCTTTGTAACCTTTTCAGCAGGGTCTCTTTCCTTAACAGCACACCATAAATAAATGAGATTAGATCCACCTAAATTCAGTATAGTCCTCAACACCTTGGGTGAGATAGTCTTTTCTATTTCCTTAAAAAGCATCTGCACTCCAGAAAGATGTGAAGTGTGCACATGACAAATCCATGTATTTTCCCAGTTCTGGCCCTTGCAGGGGCTTCTTGGTGAGACACACATCCTTTCTTTTCCTCAGTTTCAAACGTGGCAACTTGTCTGTGATAGGCCTCCCTTGAAAAGACAGAAGACTCTTGTGCCCATCGAAGAAGAAGAGGTAATAACTGCTAGAGGCAGACACCATGTCTTAATAGCAGAAGCGTGATAGGAGAGAAGGGAGGTACTGCTGATTTACACCGGGAGGGTGGGAAAGCATCTGCCTCCTGGGAAGAGTACAGGAGGCCACGGTTAGGTAGACCAGGCTGTTCAGGGTGGGATGAACATCTTTGTGTCCCCTTGTCTCCTCAGCAAAGATCTAGCGAAGTATCAGAGCATCAGCACAAAAATTCAGCACACATGCTGCAAAAGCATAAGGGATGATATTTTCCAGTTTAGCCTAGTTCTTTCTTTTGGCTGAGAACCAGCAAAAATAAAGATTTACTGTTATTATTACCACATTTGAGAGATCAGTGTGAAGGACAGCCCTGCTACCAGGCAAAGAGTAATACAGTGGAGAAGCTAATAGCTCCTTCCTATCCTTTTCTTTTAGACTGCACTAAAACGATAGCACTTGCCTTATCTGCAAACTAACAATAGCTCTGCAGCAGCATAGGAAAGTTAAACAAGCCTGAAATCAAGGGGATGCAGCCATTACCTCTATACTCTGACTAAAGTTGTAGAACACATACTCTTCTAGGGGGGAAAAAAATGAAAAAAAGGAAGAGTTTTTGAGGCATTATTGACCTAAAACTACAGTCCTGTGGTCCATCAGGTCCAATCCACCTATAAGAATCTCCCCCAGCTCCTTATCATAGGCTAGCAAAATCACAGATTTAGACCTTTTGCATTTAAATCATAACACAGCCCCCATCAATAGCAGATAATGCTCTAACAGTGGATTTCATCCATGCAACAACAAAAATAGAAAACTCTGACATCGAGCCAGTCATCAATAGACAGGCACCACACGGTGACTGAACTAACCTGCCCCCTGGAAATACGCTGCTGCAGAAGGGTTTGCTGCACATGGCAGAAAGAGGAGGAGGTACACTGGGAAATTTCCACGCTTTTCTCTGTGCACACAGTTGGGCAGTTTGCAGATGACTGGTAAATTCTCTTAAAGCACTTTTAAAGGAAAGAGAGAAGTGTAGTTTGGAGCGTTTAGATTCCTTGCCAGAGCTGCATTAACCCTGAATCTCTCTGCTGCACTGCATCATGCTACGCAGAATGGGATCCCTCTGCTTCTAGAAAGTTTTTGTGCTTCTGGCTACTGAAATCACAGACAGGAGACTTTGCACAGAGTGCAATCATACTTGTATGATTCTCCCCCTGTGCAACATAGATTTAATTAAAATCTTACAGACTTCTTGCAGGGCTTCATCTGTTCCAAGCCCTTCATATTTTTTTAAGGTTGTGAGTTTTCCTTTCAGTGAGGTGTGTTCTTCCACACCCACCCTTTGGCCTTGAGAAGGCCATTCCCTTAACACGCCACTCCACACTCTGTTTGTTTTAGTAATTCTTGCCCAAGGTCTTTATCTTAGAATCCTGTTTGTGCAGCTTTGGACGAGATTCAATCCTTGGTGGGGAGGGTGAATGAGGTGGGACGGATTTCTTAGTGCCTTCAGTATTTAATACATTATCTTACCCATGACTATTAAGTAGATTATTTACGAGCTTGTTGGCGCTGAGATGGTCTGAATCTCTGCCCCATACAGTAGGTGTAAACACAACTTGACACAGCACCTCTTGGAGGGGTAAGGGCTACGGAGAACTACAGTTTCTGGATGGTAGTAAAGGCACCCAGGAAACCTTGGGAGAAAACAGCGTGGTGGATAGCCCACTGCAAGCCCTTCCACCTGCTTCTGGTGGGCTTGTTTACGACAGCAATACACTAAAACCACATCCATCTTCCCTTGCAGTTGCAACTGCAAATTCACAGTTTACAGTGCAACTGCACATTGTAAATTTGCTGACTAAAGCAGTGGATCTGAGAGCCTGTGACTAAGTGCCACTTGCCAAGGCCAGGCTGCTGCAGCCTGATCAGTATTAGCTGCTGCTTTGTGAGCTTAGCAGCACAGGACAGGAATGCCTGGAATGTTTCAGCCAGGAGGTATTTCAGAGATCTCACTCTAGGAAATGTCTGCATTTCTCATAGAAATGGTCCTCCTGCCCCATTGCCTCTCTGAGACAGTTCCAGTGGCCTCCCTCTTCTTTTCTACAAGCCCCACACAAATCAAAATCTCTCCTGCTCCGATCTTAACCCCTGCTCTCCTTTCTGAGACAAAATCATCACAGGAAATGGAAATTCCACATTCAGCAACATACCATTGCCTTTCCAAACACAAAAGGTCTGGACAGGGCCTTGGAAGGCAGGCTGCTTTTAGAGAATGATGTCCTCTGCAGCAGTGAGGCCAGACGTCTGTAGCCCATCAATTCAACACCTTCCAACAGCCAGAAAAAGAAGTTGTCAATCTGCCTGAGACAGGTGGAGCTACCATAGTTATGAAAAAGTTCATCTCTGCTTTTGTAATAATCTTCTCTATGCTGTCCTGATCTTCCTTCATCTCTCCAACACTGAAACATCATGGAGACTTTATGAGTAAAATTTTATGACAAGTGCTTTTCCAGTTTTCCATGTCTTTTAAACTTCCCATCTTTATAAAGCAATGCTTGGTAAAAGAAGGCTGTTCTTACCACACTAACCACTGGTACTGCACTTGCCACCAGTACCACCAAGAATAGCAAGGACTTGCACTCCAGTGTCTAGGGCTATTCTGGGAAAGAAGGAGATATAGTATGAAGACCTTTTTCATATCATACCCTGAAGATGTGTTTTCCTCAGAAAACACGTCCTTGCAAGATTCCCAAACTATTGTAAGTGTGAAATACCTCCGTCCATCAGATTAATTCTTATCACTTCTGGACAGATAAATTGGCTGTCAAGAAACATCTTTTTCTCATTTATAATCGGTTAAGAAACTTCATTTCTGGAAGAGAAGACTGCAAATCACTGTAGCTGGCACTAAAATGGATGTGAAATGTGGATGCGTAGATTCTGGGTGAAATAAAAGCAGGGCTAGTTGCCAACTCATCAGTGTAAACCTCTTGAAATGCACCAGTAAGTAATATCTAACATCTCCCTTTTTATCTCCAAGTTCACTTGTGTCACTTAAGAAAAGATGCCATCAACCAAACCAAACACTTGCAAGTTCTGAAAGATTCCCTATACCCACTGTCTGCCCCATCCATGAAGTTTGTGTTAGGAACACACTACCAAGGAAAAATGAACCAGCTGTTCCAAAATAGTCTATAGTCACTGCATGCAAATAGGGGTCTCCTATCTATAGGTAGATAACCTATATATAGGCAGGGTAAGCAGAACGTTCTGAAAGAAGAATTAAAACAAACTCCAATGTTTTTTGCACAATGGCAGGCACAGCAAATTGACTTGCTGAATAGAAAATACTATTTCAATACATAAATATGAGAAGAAAGAAAAAAGACATCCATGTAACTCAGGTCTTCTCTATGTTGGGAATCTACTGAAAGCTAGTCATCTCAGTATTCAAAGGAGAGATTCCTCCAGTGTTCAACCCATTCATCTTCACCGCCAATCAATGGCACTGGCAGAGGGCAGCTCAATCCATCCCAGCTGTACAAAGCACTATAAGGCTGTTTGGATAGGATGCCACCTTTTCAGTATGATGAAACCCATCCTAAGACAAGCTGCTACTGCTTGGGGCTCAAAAGGAAAGCAGTTGGATCAGGGATCTTCAGGAGTGGCAGCATTAGGTGCACAGACACAGCTCCAGTCCTCGCCCTAGGAGCCAGCGCACCAAAGCTGCAGCCCCAGCAATGGCAAGAGGTGGGGTGCTGCTTTCTGCTGGAACATCTAGGACTGCAGCATGCCAGAAAAGCTGCCTTGGTCAGGTTTCTCATATGCTGTGTACTCAGAGACAGACTACACAGAGCATGACCTGCACAAAGAAGGCTACAGATGTGCAGTAGCTATTCCTCTGGGACCCGATGTCACACACAAATGGGGAAATCCACCTACTAAGGACATACCCAGGGAAACTCTGAACTACAGCAGCATCTCTAAATGAAAGGTGTTTGTTAAACAAACGCACAAGGAGGGGGGAGCACCCGGGAGAAGTAGTGTGCAGCTTTAGCACTTCATAGGAGCAAACGTCCACTTCTGTAAACAGAACATCTACTTCATGCCTCAAGGAGAAGAGCTGGGGGAAGAGGAAATAAGTGAGATGAAAACCAAAAGTGGGCTGAAAGGCAGACGATCTGCCTGATTAGAGCTGTTTAGCTGTAATTACACACTGCTACTGTATGCCCTTTGACCCTACCATACTGTCCTGTAGTAATTCAATTTCTTCCCTTTTTTCTTCTCTCCCATCGTGCCATTCTTTACTCAGCTCTGTTGCTGTTTTTCTTCCATGGTTTCAGCTGAGATTAGTGAGGCAATTCCCCTCACCCAAAACACACACAGCTTGCTTACTGCTATCAGCACACACTTTGGTGCTGTATCCCAGGACTCTTACATCCTGCACTAGAGAGCCAACTCACTCTTCAGTGCAATTCAGCATAAAAAAAGGGAGAATCCTGAGCATCTCTTGCTGACTCACTTGCACACCTCAGTCGTGCAGTTACTACTTTACCTGCAGCCAATGCTGCGGACTATTAGGGGTTTTGTCAGGTTCTGGGCATCTCTGTGATACTTGAGTGAGTTTATTATTTAGCAGATAAGGCCAATGTTAATCTTTTATGTTTATAACTTGTGCAAAACCCTTTAGAATTCATAGCCAAGTTCTCTCAGAGCCTGTGGTGATCAGTAACACCTGGGTTCCAGCTCTTCTTGGACATAGTGCTCCCTTCATCAGTGGTTTGTGGGTTTTTTTGGTAGATTAGGGTGTAGTGGGTTTTTAAGAGTAAAAGATGTTCAGCCAGCAAAAGCTAGCAATCATTCAAATTAACAGGAGCCTTCTTTTTACTTCCAAGGTTTGAAGTAATCCTGAGAAGCTCAGCAAAGACAATCTAAGATGTGAAGGGTAGTCCTCCATGATTTGGAGGAAAGAGTTTTCCAATAAGGTAAAAGCAATCAGCATCAAAAGCATTTTGTCTAGAGTGCCAGGTTTTTAAGTCTTCTTTTAAAGAACCCCTCTTATGCAAAGTAAGTGAACATGAAAGCAGGAGCATCTGCCAAAGCTCTTAAACCAGAGGGACCATCTGTTCTGAATGCTGAGGCCTTCACTGAGGTCAGTGAGATTCAGCCAAGCCTCTTGATCTTGCTTTTCAGAAGAATTTGGCCAAAGGCAGCCCCAAAGTTGCAGTTTGTAGAATCATAGAATCATAGAATCATAGAATGGTTAGAGTTGGAAGGGACCTTACAGATTATTGAGTTCCAAAACCTCTGCCATGGGCAGGGACACCTCCCACTAGAGCAGGTTGCTCAAAGCCCCATCCAGCCTGGCCTGGAACACTTTCAGGGATGGGGCATCAACAACTTCCCTGGGCAACCTGTTCCAGTGCCTCACCACCCTCACAGCAAAGAATTTCTTCCTAATATCTAATCTAAATCTCCCCTCTTCCAATTTAAAACCATTACCTCTTGTCCTATCACTACACNATTTATCCCTCTGTCTGTGTCTCTGACAAAGGTGTCAAATAGCGCTGGTCCCAGTACTGACCCTTGAGGGATACCACTCATCACTCATCAGATCTTGGATTGAGCTTGCGCCAGCTGAGATACAGACTAGAGCAAGCTGAGAACTGCTGCCGCTACCCATGTGGGGGACATCCTGTAGGAAAGCACTGCTTTTTTCTGGCTATGTCAACCTATCCCCAAACTCTTTCAGTGTAGTGACTGACTGGAAATACCAAGGAAGATGGTGTTGGATATGGAGGCTGGACAGTGTCCATTCCTGGTGCTTCATGTTCCTTTTGTGCTCCTATAGGCAAGACAGTTCCATCCTCAGCTTTTCCCTGAGGTGAAGCTGAGTAATGGGGCCCTTCCTAGATTGCCAAAAGGAAAGTAGGGCCAGTCCTCCATGTACAGTGGAGTGAATTTGAGGAAAAAGGTAAGAAACAACCACCTGAGCTCTTGCATGCCACTTCTAGGGCCCAAGGCAGAATAAAATCAGCAAAATTAGGGCTGTTTCAAAGTTTTATTGAGCCAACAGTGCAGTGATATCCACCCTACAGTCTTCTGTGAACCTGTTAAGTGAGTGGTAGAGCTGGTCACTCAGTCCCTCAGTGAGTCTGATCCGCCACTGACTGGAACTTCAAAGCAGATAAGAAATGTCAACTGCTCCGACTACTTGCCTTGCTTACACAGGTGGTGGCACAAGCTTCAGGGGAGGGGTGGATTCAGCATGCCTTGGTTTGTGCAGAGAGCGGAATTTCCTTTAAATCATTATGACTTTATTATTCTACCAGCTGTAAAAATTCGGGTTTC
The DNA here is from genome assembly GCA_013400375.1 of Thinocorus orbignyianus. NCBI lineage: Eukaryota > Metazoa > Chordata > Aves > Ciconiiformes > Thinocoridae > Thinocorus > Thinocorus orbignyianus. Next base: position 49,467 of record VXBW01004156.1, read on the forward strand.
TTTTTTTGCACAACACTTCTCCAAACAAAGGCATTATACAGACATGTGTAGTTAAAGTCTATACTCTGGGGAACTGCAAAACTGACCATGCCTTCTGAAGGAGTAGATTCTAGAAGAAAAGTCAGCAACTCTAGAGGAAGGGCAAACTTTTTCACAAAAATGGGGGAGGAAACAGAAAAATCCCTTACTCTTCAATTTCTGCCTTCTACCACATGGAGTGTGTGTGTTCATGTTCGTCACTACATGACAAAATGTTTGCTCGGTTGCCTGGAAATCTTAGTGCAAGATCCCTCCTCCTCAGTACAGTTTAGTCTCATTAATCTTTCCAAAGTCTCCACTTTCCACTGTCTATTGCACTTTCATCTCCTGGGCCATCACTGCCTGTTACTCTCTCCTGTCAAGGTCACTCATACCGCTGTTCTGGTCCCATTTGTTCTACCTCCCCAGTTCTCTTGTTGCTATCTTTCATGGAAGTGCCACTCAGCCCTCTCTGTTGTCTCACTTGCTAACTCATACGATTTTAATCCATTTCCAGAGCACCTGAAAGACAGGAAATTCGTAGAAGTTGGAGAAAACAAAGCTTTCAAACCTGAGTACAGGACCAACGTTTTTGATATCCCTCATAAGTGGAAGTCATTGCAAAGAGATTGGTGCCCTTCTGCTCTGGATGAAGATGTGTTTTCACATAGTGTCTCAATTCATAACAAAAAGGCTTCTGCCAAATTAGTATAATAGCACATGAGAAACAGAGCAGAAAGGCTTGGGAGGCTGCATTTAGCTTGAACCAGAGCAAATATTTGCAATTGCAGTGGATTGACCTTGGCTGGATGTCAAGTGCCCACCAAGCTGCTCTGTCACTCCCCTCCTCAAAAAGCACAGGGGCAGGGAGAAAATAAGATGGAAAAAATCTTGTGGGTCAAGATAAAGGCAGTTTAATAAAGCAAAAGTGAAGGTCATTTGTGGAAGCAAAGGAAAATAAAAGATTGAAGTTCTACTCCCCATCAGCAAGCAATGTCCAGTTTGGGTCAGCTGTCCTAGCTGTGTCCCCTCCCAAGATCTTGCCCACTTCCAGCCTATTGGTGATCAGAGGTAATATTGGAGAGTCAGCCTTGGTACAGTAGCCAAAATACTGATGTGTTATCAACAGCTTTCTAGCTACCAATGCCAAACACAGCACTGTGAGGGCTGCCATGGGGAAAATTTACTCTATCTCAGCCAGACCCAATACACCAACTAAAAATAAGAGTAGTTCGTAGTATCAGCTGCTGAATTTTTCTCTCTGATTAACAGGTCAAAAAGCCTCCATTTTCCACAGGCTTGTGTTCTCCAGCTAAATTGACAGTATGCACTGTACAAATACCTCAACAGACAAGTGATGCTTGCAGTGGTCTGGCCACTGATGTTTCTCAATTAGATATTCAGCCCCATCCCTGCACATTGAGTTTAGCAGCATAAAGCACTATTGCTGCCCTTGCTGCACAGTTTGTGCTCAGAGCACAAGTGGCACAAGGTGTCCTCTTACTGCCCTAGAAGCGGAACAGTAACAGAGCCTGAGGGAATAATTTGCTGGAGCATAGAACATTGGCCTGCTGCTGCTATCGTGCAGGTCAGGGATGACCCTGCTGTTGTCCTATGTGGCAACTAGTACTGTCAAAAAATGCCACCACTGGGCTCTGTGAACTTGGGCTGCTTTCTCTATCCCACAGTAGAATTGAAATTTTCTTTCATCCCCAACCCTATGGAGAGGACGGGCAGTAGAGAAGAGCTATCCAGATAAATACCTTTTTCTTCCTAGCAGCACTTTGAGACCTACCCTTTAATCAGGCTCCTTCATAAAGGAACAAAATCACAACAAATCTTTTTCTCAACATCAGTTTTCATCCATGTAGGAGTCAGAGAGCCCACTAGTTGTCAGAACCCATCTAAGGCCTCACCCAAAACTTCAGTTGAACTTAACTTCTTGCAACGGCTTAGCCTGTTTGGTAGTTTTTCTCCTTGTTTAAATAGTTAAACAAAAAGTGATGAAATCAAAATCATACAATGCCAGGTTGGAAGGGACCTCAAGGATCTTCTGGTCCAACCTTCCTGGCAAAAACACCATCTAGACGAGTTGGTCCAGCACCCTGTACAGCTGAATCTTAAAAATGTTTAAGATGGAGAATCTACCACTTCCTTGGGGAGATTATTCCAATGTCTGATTCTTCTCATTGTGAAAAATTTTCCTCTTGTGTCCAATCAGAATCTCCCCAGGTGTAACTTGTACCCATTAACACTTATCTTTTCCATGTGGCTCCTTGTAAAAAGGGAGTCTCCCTATACATGGCTATGACAGTCTAAGCATTGCTGTTGTGCTTTCAGACACAATCATATCCAGGCAATGTGGTGCACGCAGGTAGAAAGACCATCTGAAAAGAATTTTAAAACTTAAACACGCAACTGAAGGAATGAAATATCCAAGAGAAGAGCTAGAAAGGTACTAAAGAGACTTGCCAATGTCAACAGAGAAAATGTGCTGCACACCCAGCCTTAACAGGAAGCAGAAATTCCATGCCTACAGTTGTCTTCTGAATGGAAAGTTCTGGAGATGATAAGCTCTGTAAAAGCATTGGCCCCTGGATGGTCCCAGCCAACAAGTCCATGGTGTGATGGCAAAGAGGCTTCCTCTGACACACGCTGTTATCTCAGAGTGCATTACAAAGCAGAGGTGGACATGACATTTACATCAAAGTTCAAGTCATCCTTGTTTCAGTGGACACATAAGTCTGCTGCCCTTTAGTGATTCCCCAACTGTGGAGGTTCAGAGTCTAAGGTCAGACCCTCATAAATGGGAATTTACTCATGCTCAGCTGATTGTGATGTTGCCCTTTGAATGGACACATCAACAATACGAGTTAAACTGCCTCACCTACTTCTACTAAGCCCCTCCCTTTTTAATACCATTTTGGCAATACAAACTGGAAGCAGAGATGACAACTCAGACCCACTAGAGTGAACTTTGGCTGCAGCGTGAACTGTTTACCCTGACCACCGGATAGTATCACCCACCAGGCTCCAAAATCAACATGAACTACATGATCTGATGAGCTTAGATAACATTCACCAACAGCAGACAAAGCAACACTGGAGAGGTAAACTGTCTTACTCCAACTATTGCCTGGAGAATTGCAACACTCTTCAGGCATGATATACTCCTCTTGCTAAAGAAAGAACACACTCAGCTTTATATCTGAAATTCCGCTTCACTCATGTACAGAAAAAGGGGACTTAAGCATGGGCTTAGATACTGCTAAATTGGAGTATTGGGGGCTGCTCGTAACACAAGCTGTTTGCAAGCACTTGATTGTGCCTCCTTGTACTAACCTAAAAGAAGCTACATGCTTAAAAGTTTGCTCCCTTTCAGGCTCGGTAGTATCTAGCACGGTAGTATCCTCAGACCAATACCTTGCACTGCTCTCAATCTGTCCTTCAGAACTCTGCCTGACGCTCCCTGGAAAATTTCCCAGAGTGGTTCAGCTGACAGCAGCATTAAAAATCACAGCATGTGTCTGTAGACTTCTTTGTATCGAACATTCTGAGATAGCAGACAGCAGAGATGTAATTGTTGCAGCTCTGCTCTCCAAAGACTGCGGTCTCAGGGTACGTCTTTCCCAGAGATGACCATCTCCAAGCAGGCAGCCACAGACCTTACTCCAGTGAAAGCAGTTCATTCCCCTGAGAGCTGTATAATTTCAAGTCTTCGCTGCAACATCCACACTCAAGTTTTGCCCTTAATTTGAGGGTTGTCCACACATGAAAACCTCTTACATCTTTGTGCTAGCACATCAAGATAAAGAGTAACGCTATTATTAATGCCAGTCACTGCGACAACAGCCTCCCTGCCACACTAGTTTCCCAGGACTGCTGTTGAGCAGATACCTTGTGCTGTCCTCCTTGTCTCGTCCTTGAGAATTCTGCCCATTATTCCTTGGAAAATTTCCCAGAGCAGTTCAGCTTACGACAGTGCTAAGAATCACAGCACATGTCAGTAGATGTTTTTGTATCAGATGTACTGAGATATGATGCAGCAGAGGCTTAATTATCTGCAGGTTTGCTCTATTATAGCCCCCCTTGGTTATCTAAAAACAGGAAAGAAAGGAAGGAAGAAGGAAAGAGAAAGTGAGGGAAAGAGAGAAAGGGAGAAAGGGAGGAGGGGAGAAAGGGAGAAGGGGAGGAAGGGAGGAAAGGAGGAAGGGAGGAAGGAAGGGAGGAAGGAAGGAAGGGAGG
>VXBW01004156.1:53744-90833 GCA_013400375.1 Thinocorus orbignyianus
AGGGAAGGAAGGAAGGAAGGAAGGAAGGAAGGAAGGAAGGAAGGAAGGAAGGAAGGAAGGAAGGAAGGAAAAAACAAAAGACAGAAAGAAAGAGAGAAAGAAAGAGAGAAAGAAAGAAAATCGTCAGCAAGAAACCGCAAAACCTTCCTTAAGTCGTAACCAGGCTACCGCTTTTTGGAACTTTTCCTGATACAACAAAAGGCACCATGAAGACAGGAACTTTGGTAGCAGTGGTTTTGAACTCCACAGCCCCTAATTTTCCTCTGGTTTTCTGTGCATGTGTCACTAGAAATATAACAGACAGCTAGGGGAACAGTTGACCTCCAAATAGATACCAAAGCAGCAACAAGCCTGTGGAGGTTACTATTGCTAAAACTGAATGGAGTTTTTCACCAAAGCAGCCCCAAATTCCTGAGTTAACCGATGTCCTGTTTTGCACCATCGCTGTCACCATAGTGACTGCAGGAGCTGCCGCCCAGCCACCGCTCTGAGGCTTGGACTCTAGGTTTGTACAGGGAGGAAGGGGCAAAGGGCTTTTCAGAAAGATGAAAAGGAATGGAAGAAAGTTACTGTTGCCCTACATTTTCTATAAGCTAGAAGAGGAAAGAGGTCCTTACTGTTTATTATTATATTATTTTATATAATTATTTTATTTATTACTTAAAAGTATATCAATAAGTCTATATAATATTATACACTATCGAATTATTAAATAATTATTACAATCTCTATAATCATCAAATAATTATATAAAATATTTATATATTTATTTATATAGTACTACATCTTTATTGTTTGTATAAGAATTATATTAAAATAGAATTATTTTCTATAACAATTATAATTATTTTACAGTTGTAACTCTGGGATTTATAGCTATATGTTTCAAGACTCCTAATACATACACCAAAGTCTACATGACTAGGAAAAGCCCTTGTCCCAAGGAGCTTCCAAGCTTTATTAGACTGGTGACAGGTAGTATCACCCTGGCTTTACAGACAGAACACAGATCAGGAGCCGGACTTCAAATGCTTTGGTGGCACGTGAGGCACATCTAGTAAGTATGAAGGACAGACAGGAGAAGTGTTGGAAAAGCTCAGCACTAGAAAAAATAATATTCACTGCAGCCTTCTCTGACCAACGCCACCACGCAGCCTGATTCCCAGGCCCTCGAACAAACGGCTCTTTTCCCCCAGAGGCTGCCACCTCTGCTGCTGGGGCTGTCACGGGCTGGCAGCCAGTGCCCCGGACTCTGCGGTGCACAGCCCCACGCTTTGTCACCAACCCACCTCTAGCAGAGATCACGTACTGCAAGCTGGGCGGCTGAGGTGGGGGTGCAGGTTCCCTTCTGCCTCCCCTGGCCGGCGGCTGCTGGCAGAGGCATCTCTCTCAGTCAGCTCTGGAAAAACTCGGCTCTCAGGGCCCTTACCCCAATGGTATCCATGGCTGTTTCTTCACTGATTAAAGGCATCTGCATATGTGTTACATTTGGCAGAGCCTCCCATCTCCTCACCTTCTTTTCTGCGAGTCAGTTTGACTTTCTGGAGCACACAACCTAAACCAGATTTTCAGAGCAGATTAGCATTCGGGTATTGTTCTGCTTTCTTTTTCGGCAGAAGCAGAATTCAGATTCTGGGGCCCAGCTCAAGAGCACACAAACAGCTTTTAATTGCCAGCCCAGATTTCCTGCATTTCTGACCACTGTTGTCCCACTGGACCAGCCAGTCAGTGTCAAGGAATGCTTAGACCTGCACAGAAGATGACGCATGAAGCCTTTTGTCTGCACTTTAAGCAATCTTTAGGAGATCGGTGCTATTTCAGAGTCTGTCACTCCTCTGCTGCGTTCCCTTAAGGAAGCCAGTTAATGTTTCAGTGCCCCGGTGCCTCCACCTCTTTGCCAGTGTAACTCTGATCTCCTCCACAGATAATTGGGATATGCAGTAGATTACTGCTGTATTGTTCTTGGTAGTTCTTGATCCAGAAAAGGCACAGGCAAAAGTTAGAGTCCTGAGACTTAACCCCTTGGTTGCCATGAGAGCAGCGAGCTGGGGCTGCAGCACAAAGAAAAAGGGCGACGTCTCCTGGATTGCAGGAAGGCAGGTAGTGATCAGTTACATCTTCCACTACTTTTATTCCTCTGTCGTTTTCATTAAGACCTCACACAAATTAAGCTACCAGGTCAGTTTAAATAATAAATGCTCTGCAATGTGGGGGAAAATATCCAGTAAAGCAAACAGGAGAGTTCAGTATTCCAGGAGGAGATGTTGACAAGATGGCTGGGATCTTCCTACAGCTGATAGCACAGAAGTGCAGCCCCTGGGCAAATATTGATTTAAACCTAGGGCACAGCAACAGCAGAGGCAGTAGCCAACGTGTTCTCACTTGATTTTGTGAGCTGTAAGACCGGCCAACAACCCCTCCCCCTCAACAACACACACAGCATTCTTGAGGCAAGCGTTAATGCTGGATCCTGACCAAGGAAGGATTCCGACAGACTCTGCGGATGAGAGGAGGATGTTACGCCGCTTGCCTCTTTCCACTCTTTTCCTCACCAGCCCCATTCCTCCTGTACTTGTACCTCCCCTTCTCTGAGGGCCTTTAACCCTATGGCCCAGCAGCTACCAGGAGGAGGCAGAGCCTGCCCACCCTTGGCAGGGGTTCTCCTGACTCATGGAAACAGCAGAAACTCCAGAGACAGGCAGGGATGAGGCTGGGAAGGGCTGAAAGGGGAAACCTCCTCCCGGCAGTATGCAAAAGGATTAAAACCAGCAAGAGCACAGCTGCAGCCAGCACCAAGTTATTCCCCCAGTTCCCCTTAGCAGAGCGATGCTGTCTCAGTTGGGTCCTTCCCCTCCAGGTCACTGCTGGCTGGTTGTTCTCTCCCCCCTTCCCCCCCATCTCTCAGCTGTGCCCCTGGGACAGCAGGCAGTAAGAAGCAATAAATGGCCAACCAGCTGGTTAAGGCAGACCTGCTGGTTTCCAGAAAGGCAGCTGGGCTGAGAGACCCCTCTGCCGGAGCACGAGTGCCACCTTGTGCTGGGACACCAACCCGTCCAGGGACACAAGCAGAGGAGGGGAGATGGACCAGAGCCCATCTTTTGGAGCAAAGCTGCACCAGGTGTGCGGGCTTTTGGAGAGCTCTCCTCCTGGCACCGACCAGCATCGCCCTCCACATCTTGCTGTAGGGTAGATTACCAGAGGAAATGGTGTGAAGTTACGGCAGGGGAGGCTTAGATTAGATATTAGGAAGAATTACTTGACTGAGAGGGTGGTCAGGCACTGGAAAGGCCTGTCCAGGGAAGTGGTGGAGTCACCATCCCTGGAGGTATTTAAGAAATGAGTAGATGTGGCACTTCAGGGCATGCTCCAGAGACTGAGATTGTTGGGTTGGGTGATTTTTGTGAGCTTTAAGGGTTTTTTTGGTGTGCATATGGTTGGAATTGATAATCTCAGAGGTCTCTTCCAACCATGAAAATGCTGTGATTCTGTGAGATTCTGCTTTTCAAAGGGACTAGTGGGTTACAGCGCTCTGTAGGCACTGAAGGTGTGCTCTGATCCCAACCAGCAGCACAAAGTCAGACCTCAGATGTCACCGAGCACCATCAGCTACAGCTGTTGGGGCACCAGCTCTGTCCTCAGCACAGACAAGTCCAGGGAAAAACAAGGTGTCACCTCAGGCAGTAAAATTTTGCTGAGTGATACTGACACCCACCCGCACTGGAGCCTCACCTGCAACAGGTAAGTCTGTAAGTAATCGAGGTCTGGAAAAGGAACCCGTAAAATGCAACAAGCATTTTACAGAGCAGTTTTCCAAATGCAAAATATTGCCATCCTGAACCAATGTGCAAGTGCCAGAAGCCGGTTGGCTTGTGATGGAATTTCTTTAAAATTCACTTTGAGGCTTTTACTCTAAAGATGGGTTAAGTTTCATCTGGTCAAATTATATGAGGTGCGTCAAATGAACTTCTGAAAATGCCTGCTTCTCTACACTGATTTTTAGGGGAGCTTTAACACAGCCTCATAGAAATTCATTTGATTTATTGTTCAAAAGTGGGAGGTTGTTATTGCGTGAAAATACATTTCAAAGTCAGCCTAAAAGATTTTGCTCTGCTGATGATCAATTCGGGTTTAATCTTTTTATAACTTGGAATATTTTTCCAAGCTGGCTACAGACTTGGAGACAGTATTGCTTTATTTGCTTCAGGGTTTCTTCACAAACTTACGAGGGGGGAAAAAAATGGCTTCTGGAAAATATTTCTGTGGCAAAGTAGGAATTCCTTTGCAAACACCTTGGAGAACAGGGTGTGAGCATCCTGTCCCTGAGAACTGCTCACAATCAGAATCCAGTAACCTGAATTTTGAATTTAAGACTACAACTGGGTACTCTAAGGATTAAAAAGCCACAAGGACAATACCATTTTCTGTCAGACCAAGAGTGATAAACCCAGGAAATTCAGAATTCACGTTATATTCAAAAGAAATCTAACTCCAGCACAGAAATGCAGTTAGAGAGAAACCCTTATCCCAAAGGATTTCACACAAAGTGCAATTCTAAAGCTACACATGGAAGCAGTTCCTCTGTCTTGAGCAAGACCAGAGATGCATACGAAGGTAATCTTCCATGTACATACTCATGAGGCTGGGTCAGGCTAACAGAGCTAGATGGATCATTTTTCCCATTAGTGATTCCCCACCACACCTGTGACTGGACAGAGGGAGCACATCTCAGCTTCTCAACAGAGCAAGAGAAGTAATGCTACATCCTGAAAGGGGAGGGAAGTCCCTCCACATCATCTGCTTCAGAGTGCTGAAGGCAGAGAGCACCACCAGGGGTGAATTTTATCTTCCCCTTTCCTTTTCTAGACTGCTGCCTCCTTCAGCATTTGCAGCACACAGGCTTTGATGTAAGAGGGTACATGAACATCATTAGTGCCCTCACCCAGTTCAGCAACTAAGGTGGCGAAGAGGTGCCAGCATTGGTTCCCAGCAACAGGGCCACCGATGGCTGTGTGGGTGCTGCCAGAGCAATGAGACAGCACTGCACCTGCACAGGGGTGAAGGTCTCAGCTTGGCTGAGGCAGTGGTCCTCAAGGTGAGGCTTGGCACCAGCCATCCACATCAGCCTGAGGACAAACGTTAGTGCCTGCTGGGAGCACCGCTCCGGGTTCTTGCTGACTGCTCACTCTGCACTCCGAGACACAAGCTGTCAAATGGGGTTTTTTCCCCTCCCAGTCTCCTCCCTCTGCAGATGCACCACGTCTAGGGCAGTAGCTGCATCTTGCATGCAGGTCGGCTGCACAGGATGGAGGTGTGATGTTGAAAAAGCTGAGGATGGAGTAAAACATTAAGCTGCCACAGAAGCAGTAGGCAGGGAGCAGAAGGACTGTGTGACCCAGCAGGGAAGTACACCACATAACGGGATGCTCGATGCCACTGACGTGGCACCCACCTGCTCTGCCTGACAGAGCCGCAAGAAGGGGTGTGTACATAAGAGCTAGTTACTGATTAGCCTAATAACACTAGCCATAATACTTGATTACAACACTCACTAACAGCATAATTACTGGCCGTCATAACAGAAAAGCGTTACACGCAAGGAAGCACAAGACAGTGGCCGTCTCATCCCTTATCCAAGCTGTGTGCTCTCACCAGCCAGCAGCAATCACTTTCCCTTCCTTCCTGCCATACACTCCTCATCGCTCTTCCCTCTTGGGGGTTCCCCCTCTTCAAGGCTCTGGAAGTCCTGCATGTCCTGTCCATCCTGACACGTCTTGTATGAGCAAAGCTGTCCTGGCTCAGGCCAAAAAACGGTCCATCTAACCCTGCGTGCAGTCTCTGACTGTGAGCAGTAACCTAAGATTTGCAGGTAACAGGTTCACGCACTCCTTTTTCAGGGTAATACTGCCAGCGTTCCCCCACAACTGACTAAAGCTCAATGGTGTAAACTCACTCCCTGTTAAATGTACACGCCTACAAATGGGTGTTTCATAGCTGCAAGTACAGCTTCAGAAACTTGTATTACAAACCTAGGAAATACTAATGTTTTGTGCATTTTTTTCTACAATAACAACAAAAAAACCAAACAACTCTAAGTTTCGCTCTTTTTTTTTTTTTCCCCTCAATAAAAAGATGCTACATTTCAGGTTTTCTTGAAACCTTCTAAAGGTGTTCAGAACACTTTCAATATTTCAAATACCTTAACCTTTCCTTAATCCTTCTCCCCATTTGTTGCCTGCAATTTTTCTTCTACCTTGAGTTCGCACTAGACGCTATTTGTATCTACCAAAATAACTGAAACGCACACATATGATTAGTTACAGCAGAAATTACATTTGTCATCCCATGCTGTAAATTAAAAGTAGATACACCAACAGCTTTGGGCTTTTTGATAGAAATCTAATAAACCTGAAAAGATTTTCACTTTATTACAACAACATATTTCCCAAACTGGAATCCTTCCCCGTTAGTCACTGACTCCAGACAGCTGAATCATCTCTGCTGCTCAATGCCAACCTCGGAATTCAGAGGTACCTCCTACTGATGAGGACATTCTCCAGGCTTAAACCTTACGCAACGCAGCACGGGATAGCAGGGATTTTTGGGGGTGTGAAACTATTTTTCCACTTGATCTTAAAAAACTCAATTTCAATATAAAAGTTAACAAGGCACAAAGACAGGAAAAGAAAAAAACACCTCATCTGCCCCCAAACATATCCTTTCCTTGCACACACACCCCAACAGAATACCAAATTTTCTTTTCATTTCAGAATGATTTTAAATGAAAGGCAGTGTGCCGAAAACGCATGGGACATCTACAATTTTTTTAACAACTCCAGATTTGAAAAGAAAATAATCATGTGTTACTCAGCTATCAAGAGATACACAACTTTGAAATGTAAAGAAAATATACTGGATTTTCAGGAGTGATTAACATGACCTCACAAGATTGTGTTTCGTCCCGTATTTAAATGGGATATGAGTAGTTTGGCTTCTGGATTTCACCTTAGATCTAAAATAGCTGAACTCTACCTGACTTTTCTGTGCCACGTCAAGACAACAACTTGCAGAATCATTTTAATCACTTAAAAGCCTAAATCTGGTTCTTCAAAGTAACTGTAACCACTGTTTTACTGTTAATACTAAAGGTATCAGTAGAGTGGTTTCCTTTCTAAGAAGGCGTATGTTGAGGCCACATCCAAGGCTGGATCTCAAAGCTTGATGTTACTTCTGGAGCTGGAAAGTGTTCGCTGAAGCATTAGCCTTCTGCCCCGATGGGAAGGTAACCCCTCCTGGACGGCAGCCTGCTGTGACGGGCTGGGCCATGGCTAATCCCTGGCTCTAGAACATTTTGGGTGGGCCTTGCCTTTGAGCTATAGGAGAGGACCTAATCTCTGGATCTGGACAGACTATCCATCTGTCCCAGTATCCACTATTATCTGAGAGATTTTGGTAACCCTGACCGTGAATGACCCAGCAGCCCTATCCTAATGCTGCATACACTGGATTAATATGAATAAAATCATGTCCTGTCCACACATGGCTGTCATTTTCTACCTCAGACCTACCAGTTTACAACCAATTGTTGTAAAACGTGGCAGCCAAACATAGTAACTGGAGCAGAAAAGATTGTAAATCTAATTACAAAATGGAATTAACTACTAATGAACATCATACAGCATCAGTGGAAAAATCTATGGTTTGTGGAAGCCATCGATAGCTCCACCCTTGACTGAGAACTCCCTACCAAAACCACCAATCTGCTTGTTTAACTACAACTCCTGAGCAACACTGTGTCATCGGCTGTTTCGGCACTGACGTACCTGCTCTCAACCACCACCCACTGAAGCTGCTGTTGCTGTGGCAGGAACCAAGTTTCACACAAGGATGAAACTGAGCAAAACTACAGTTAGATCAAATGTAGCTGCCTGGGAAGAAGTCACAGATTTTGCCTGTGGGGAGGGGGAGTAACACTGAGGCAACTGTGTCTGCCTGCCAGTATCTGAAGGGTACCCACAGGAGAGCTGGGGAGGGACTCTTTGTCAGGAAATGTTGTGACAGGACAAGGGGAAATGGTTTTAAATTGGAAGAGGGAAGATTTAAGTTAGATACTAGAAAGAAATTCTTTCCTGTGAGGGTGGTGAGGCAGTGGAACAGGTTGCCCAGAGCAGCTGTGGATGCCCCATCCCTGGAGGTTTTCAAGGCCAGGCTGGATGGGGCTTTGGGCAGCCTGCTCTGCTGGGAGATGTCCTTGCCCATGGCAGGGGAGGTGGAACTTGATGATCTTTCAGGTCCCTTCCAACTCTGACCACTCTACGATCAAAGGTGCAAGGCTGCTACCAGCTACGCTGACTGCCCAAATATTCAAATCTCATGCTAAACCTCTCCTCACCTGTAGGGCAGCTCCGTCTGCGCTGCCAGGATCCTCAGAAATCTACAGCCGATCTGCCATTTTCAAGGTGGTTGTGATGCTTCTTTCTAATCCTCACAACCTGTTACACCTGACAGAACCAGCTGACAAAGCCCATCTTGAACCTACTTCCTCCAGTTCCTCAACCCAGAGAAATGTGCTGTGGTTACCCTGAACCTACCCAGCTGCTGCATCTTAACAGCATCGTGGGAAATGACAGAGATGGAGACCAGACAAGGTCCTCAACAGTCAAACTATTAACTTTGTGGTGCTTTGCGGTCTGAACTGGACAGCGAGAAACATCCCCATGACACAAACACTCCTCCTCCCCTACTACCAAGGTTAGGGAATCAACACAATTGGCCAATTCACATATAAATGACAAAAAAAAAAAGTCATCTTCTGCAGCAGGGGACGGACAGAAGAGACTGGGGTTGTGCAACCCCTCCCAACATGATGATCACCTTGGGAAAACACATTATTCTGAAGGCCATGTACAATGCAAAAAAAAACCCAAAAAACCAACCAACAAACAAACAAACAAAAAAAACCAACAAAAACCTGTGTAGTAGAACATAGCTATGGACTGGTTGAGCCTGGAAATGACTAAAAGCTTTTGTTCCAAGTTCTCCAAGACAAGAACGTTGTACAATGAACACATACAACCCTAAGTTCCTGATACCCAAAGAGTTATTTGCACTTATTTCCCCACCAGAGAAAAGTAAAGCAGCTCTCATGAAGAAGTTGGCTGAACTATGCGTTAGTAGGAACATCTACTACAGGAATAGCTTCTACCTCTAAGGGCAGGATTTGCTTGCTATTTCTTCATGACTCATTTCATGCTCTGCTTTTACCACTCAGTGCTGGTTCAGCAAGCCCCACACCTGCTCATCCAGTACTGGTCAGAAAGTATAAGCAATGGCTGAAAACATTTACTTGCTGCATCAACTGTTTTCCTCAAATCACCAAGTGATCTATGTTTCTGCAAATCCATCACGCCCACTAGAACCACCAAGGCTGCCCGAGGATCACTGGGCAAGAGTCTGCAAGCAGGAGCAGCAGGAGACAGAAGAGATGCAAGAAAAACCAACTCTGGAGCAAAGCAGGGGAACTGGTGCCCAGGAGCAGGCTGGTCATACCCTGCAGGCAGGGAACAGAAGGCAGAGAGATGCGCTGCTCTGCTCCTCAGGTCTTTGGGCTGATCCAGCCACACGCTTGCAAGACACATCACCCACTGAAAACGTGAGCAAATTCTTGAGGAAAGCGCTATGCTCCTGGTTTGCTGTCACCAACGGTCAAGTTACTGCTGCGAAGCAAGCCCTTAATAACACAGCCATCCTCCCTGCAACCCAACCTCTAACAACCCATTTCTATATGATTACAGTACAATTAAAAATCCCACAGGACATTCCACCGTGGCTGATTCAGCATTCAAAATGTCACCGTACTTACCAAAGCTTTGTGTACAGTCTTCCATGAACTAAAAGTCCAGGTTTGACAGGAGAAACTGTGCATTATATACAGGCTTACCCATTTTTTAAAATTACATACACTCTGTACATGAGACACAGCTGGCCTTGAAGAGAGACTGGACATTATAAAAACAAAGTTACAAGTATTATGTTTAATTCCACACTTAATTCTCTGTTAGGAATACAGAAGGGAAGCAAGATGAAGGTAGATTCCATGATCTGATTTGCAGTCTAATGAATTATTGAACTGCATTCAGAAGGATTTCTTTGAAAAAATTGGACTGAACCTCTACGATCAGATTCAGCCCCCACTTCCACTGGTGCCTTCACAACTGGGTAATAATCCAGTGGTCACCTGTAACTCAAGCTCTCACTCTTCTGAGTAGAGAGTGTTGGACTTGGCATGAGAACACTATGAGGCCAACAGTGGATTCAACTCATCCAACAGCACGTGTTTTAGGAGGCAACTTGTTTCTACACCCCTAGGTCCAAAAACCCTAAACCTTAGCCCACGGTTGAGTAAAACCTCAAATACGACAGGCCAAAGTGCTACACAGTTACGTCAACTATGACATTTTATACCTGCTTCAAAGAAAAGGCTTATAAATGAGCCGATTTATACATACAAACAAGTTCATTGTGCCCAGAAGTTTCCTAACATTCTTTTATTAAAAACCAAAAGAGCCAAAGATTGCCCTGATGCTCTTCATTGTTATAAAGCAGACTCTGAAGTATTAAGTGAACTATGTATGAGCAAAGAACTCCAACTGATGCAGAGTTTAAAACTAGGTTTACAATTTCCTATTTTATTGGCATGGATGTATTTCTAAACTTAAAAACCCTCCTGGCAAGTTATCTCAATTTCTTATGACAAAATTTCTCACAACACACAAATATTTACAACATATACATATTTTTTCAGTCTTTTACAACTGGTTCTTAAAAGACAAAACAATTTATAGGTTACCACAGAACAAAAGCTGTGACTTAGTTGTTTTTAATTTCATAAAACTATCATAAGTTAAAGTGAATAGATTTTCTTTAAATTCCTTGTAGCATTTTACAAGTGCAACAAAAAAATATGAAGAACCAATTTAGGATAGCTGCAGTTCATTGGATAAATGTTGCCCATTGTAATCACATTATTTCACAGCAAATTCTTGAAAAAATAAGCACCAATCATTCTTGCAAAGAACAATTTTATCTAAAAGTATTGAAAAGTGTTAAATACAAGGTGTTTAATTTACATAACAAGCAATAAATACACCATATCCAAACTTTTATTCTGCATACTGCTACCCTTGTACATATAATGTACTAAAAAGTCAGCAAATTGTCAACACCTTTTTCATTATTTTTTTTTGTCTCTTTTTTTTAAAGAAATCAATTTGACTTCCAACCAACGGTTTGCTACTATAACAAAGGCCACAAACAGTACGTCCGGGACAGCATACAGTGTTAAAACTGACAAACCCCAAGGGGGAAAAAAAAACATCTAGCAAATAAATTGAAAAAGCTGTAGATCATTGCTGGTGATATTAACATATACTAGAAAACCTTAATATGCTGCTACTATGATTTATTTTTTTTTAATTGTTTAGTCAAATAGAGTAAGAGCAAACTAATGCTCTTACTGATCAAAAATAATTACGTAGCCACACTGTATTCTCATTGT
Source organism: Thinocorus orbignyianus (assembly GCA_013400375.1). NCBI lineage: Eukaryota > Metazoa > Chordata > Aves > Ciconiiformes > Thinocoridae > Thinocorus > Thinocorus orbignyianus. The sequence continues at coordinate 65,299 of VXBW01004156.1, forward strand.
CCTGCATGGAAAGATTTGATGCAATTTCATAACTTTGCTTGAGCCTTTATTTTACAACAGAGCATTACCTCTAACTCAGAATTGCACATAAGAAGGCTATTAAAAAGTACAATAAAAATCTGCACAAATCAGACTTAAGAAGAGTCAGTATGCTGTACACTTTCTACAATATTATGTTGATAGGTGAATAAACAATTAAGAAGTGCTGCCACTAAGTTTTTCAGAAAGTTCTTCAGTTGAGGAATAATCAAATGGAATTTTTGTTGGGTATTTTGTTGTTGTTGTGGGGTTGTTTGTTTGTTGTTGTTTTTTTTTTAACTTTTTTCTTTTTCTTTTTTTTAAAAATGACATCCAGGTCAGTTTAAGACCTATAAGCTTATGCATTGAGCCTTAAAGACTGATCTTCTCTCCTCCTGGAAGAAATATCAATATCTATTGAATCCTTGCCAACAATAAGCCTTAATCTCTTCGCTGGAGGAAGAGGAATAAAGTCATCAAACTCATCATCATAGTCATCTTCCTCTTCATCATCCTCTTCTGATGAAGATTCACCTGCTGTTTCCTCTTCATAGTGACCGTAATCATCTACCTCCATTCTCGACTCCAAAAGGGAGAGAGTTTCACTACAACACACACCATTTTCGTGAAGGTCCTCAGGGTACGTCCCTCGGTTTTCTTCCTCTCGTTTTAGCTGTATTTTTAATTTTGTTGAACTATTGCCAGATCCTGAGTTAAACCCATTGTTCAGCTTTGCTACATATAAATTATTATCTTTCTCATGGTCTTTACTTAATTTGATGCTTATTTTTGAAGAATTCATTCCATCACTTTCTTGGTCATTTGCCTTGCTACTGCTATCATGGCGTCTACGAAGAGTCAGTTTAGGAATCCCAGAGCTATTTTCAAGGATAAGTTGTGCATCATACCTCGTGATTCGTCTTTTCTTTTTACTTTTTGCAGTTCTAAAGCTGTCTTTTGCTTTAAAATTGTCAGATGTTACAACAGAGCAGCCACCAGACCCAGGGACACAGTCTTTATAACCAACGGGTGTGTCCACCACATTGTTCCTCTCTCCAAGTTCTGAATGAGAACTAATCAAATCCGGTACTTCATCTTTCACAGGTGTATTGTGCGTAGCATCAGTTTCTTCTACTTTTGCAGATGGTTTCACAAGTTTTCCTTGTCGAGATTTCTTTTTCGACACACCTGCATCATTTTTCTGGCACCTAATATCCCCCTTATACGATGGTCCATGAGCCACGTCATTTTCATTTGTCCCAAGAGCCTGCTGCTCCAAAACGTCCGATTGTGATCCGGTCAAATTATTCTTATAGCTATCCAACCTATTTGGTTCAAGCTTTGTGTCAGAGGTCTCCTTCAAACTCGTTCTTGTTCTCATTGACCTCCTTGTTATGTATGTGCAGGGTGGAATATCACCATGCTCATGAGCACCTTTCACAGAATTCAGTTTATGTTCTCTTGCTGCGTGCCTTGTTAAGCATCCACTGGTGACTGCAACTTTGACTGGTCCCTCCAATTCTTTATCCTTTTTAATGGGCAAGTTTTTATACAAAACTACTTTAGGCTCTTTGAGAACTAAATTTCCCATTTCAAGCTTTCTAGAAGCATTCTTTTGCTCTGGCCTTTTGCACTGATTTCTCAACTTTATCTTTGAAAGTAAAGGCTTTGCAGGCTTTTTCAGTCTCTTTGGTACCCTGGAATTATTTATATGAGTTAGTTTAGATGAGGTAGAATTTGATGATGCTGGAATTCTTGATATAGACTGTCTTGTTAATGTTCTATTTTTGCTGTTCTTTTTTACACCAATTGAAGATTTTCTGTTTGCTGCAAAAGAAAAAAAAGTGGTGGTTTTGTTATGACATGGCTTTATCCCAACTTTCCTACTCCCAAATACTGTAATTATTTCATTCATTTTAAACACTTCATCAAAATCTGTGGAACAAGCTAGACAGCACACACTGAGGAGAAAGACTGCTTAACTTTCAACTCACTCACTGCTCCAAACATACCAAGTTTAGTTTTTACTGAATTTCTACTACTCTTTAGTTGGGTTTTTTAAAACAACAAAACCCAAAACCAGACAGACAAACAAAAAACAACCCAAAAATCTATCCCACGTTATCCACAGTTTTTACTGAGTATTATTCTAGTGAAATCTGAGGATCAGCATGTTCTGGTATTAACCCTAGATCTTTTTTTTTCCTACAGGGGGAAGAAAAAGAACCCAAAACCCCTAACTACTGGTTTCAGTTTCAGATATCCAGTTCTCTGTCACTTGCTGTGCTAAGCAAAGGAGTTTTGTCCACCCAAGTGAAGCTGCAACTCTACATCTCTATAATCAGAGATCATAAGAGGGTTTCTCTACTAAGAGTATTTATTTAAAAACTGTTTTCCTACAGAACGTAAATAATTCAAACTATGCAAGTTTTCTTTCTTAAACCATACCACTGCATGTGATAATTTATCATACACTTAAATACATTATTGATAGAATTAACTGACACGTTTAGAAATAACACTAACATTTGCTTTTGATAAAATAAAAGCCAATAATATACCCCTATTGTTCTTGCAACACTTAAGGAAAACTGTGAATTTGCTATTCAATTGCCCTCTAATTCCTGAATAAATTACACTTTTGAAGACCAGCACCTGAGATGCATCTCAGCACCAAGAGAGGAATTCCATCAGTGAAAGTTTTTCATGTTTTTATGAAACCTTCGATGCCAAGCTTTCCCCCTCACTTACTTGCATTAGATTTTTCCTGAGTGGTATCTGCATCAGTGTTAGAGCTGACGGACTGGCTGTCTGAGTTTTTGCTGCTGTCACCCAACTTTTTAAGTCTGTTCAATCGTTTATCTGTTTCTCTCAGTCCGTATTTACTATTAATCACAGGAGTAGGTGCTGGCAGTCCCACTCTTGATTTAAAAGCACCAGTTCCACGTCTACAACGAAAGAGAGCAAAATGTGTTAATAACTATTAATATTTGTTTCATATACAGTCCCAGGCACACTTGGATAAATTCAGCGGGTTTTGGTATTGTTTCTCAGCATTCTGTGGACGGTTTTAGTAAGATATGTGTATACTTATCTCATTTCAGTAGATGCACAGAAAAACCTTCCATTTATTTCTTGCAGCTTTATAGCAGCTGCAACTGCTTTTCCTTCCAATTCTACTTTATTCAGCACAAATATATTTAAGAATCTACACTTTTTTGTTAACTCACCTTTTGGGTTATCTACAGATCTGAGAAGCAAAATAACAGAATGCAGAAGTTCTCAGCAAACATGACCATCCAGTAACAACATTAAAAAAAGAGAAATAGAATCATAACAATAAATACATGGGAAGCAATTATGTGTCCAAAAGACTGGGTACTCTTAATCAAGGACTTTGTTTCACAAAATGTATCATGAATATGCCTAATTCAATTTGAAACTTATCTACATCAATTCATACCTTTCACAGGTGTAACATTCGCAGTATTCGTTATTTTCTCCAAAAAAACCATCTCCATAGTAACAAGAAATTTCTTCTCCAGGTTCAATATCTCGTAGAGCTTTCACACATGCTGTATCTCTACCCGTTGATACAAACTGGGGAATGAGACGACAGAAAGTGGAATGGGGAAGTAATCATTAAGGTTGAACAATTTGTGTAAGAAAAATAAAAAGAAAAAAAGTTGGGGAGGAAAAGGTGTAGGGACAAGGGGAAAAAAAAANGCTTTAATTACTTGCTTACCTTACAGTTAGGTCTGCAATCTGAAAAAGGTCCAAAAGATAAAGTCAATTAACTGTTGATAAGACCTGAAACATGAATAGTTGTAGATATCTAAAGTAAGGATTCACTCTGACTTCAGTAACTGTAGAATCTCAACTAAATACTGGGAGTTACATTAGAATTGCACAAAGCTATACATCAAAAGATACCTATTTTCATACAGTTTAGTTTGAGGCCTTCCTTATGCTATCACAAATTTTCAGTTTCCCTCCTCTTGAAGGCAGTATAATTTATCTGAAATTCTACCTGTGTTTCCTTCAGCACACAAATGCACCAGGATCAGTTAAGCCTTTGTGCAAAAGATTCACCTAAGAACTTCACCTAAGAAATATGTTACTGTTGACTAAGTTCAGAAAGAACTCAAGATAACCCACAATATGCTCCACTAATTTAGCTCCAAAGTATCTGTAAAGGAAGAAGGCATCACTTCCTAGAGCCTTCCACAAGTTTCCCCAGTTCACAGCAGGTCTGCTTTGGTCTGGGAAAATCCCAACAGAATTTCAATCCATACACCATATTTGGACATTTTCTCTAAGGTTCTGTCATTCAGTTCACCCGAAACAACACTTATGAGTGGAATTACTTATGTCCTTTAACATGCTTCCTATACTTCCTACTCACCGTGATTGATAAATGCAGCAGGACCAAGCCACAGTTGTGCACAGTTTTTCCGTGTGGAATACATGACACTGAAGTCATTTTCCCCATGTCTCAGCAGCATGTTTTCTTCCATTTCTGAAAGCTCAGCGATACAGCCCACAAGTAATTCGATTTTATCATTTCGCTTCCTTTAGTGTAAAAAAAAGAGTAGCAGAAATAAGAATGCATATGCCAAAATTACAGAGCAATATCACAGAAATAAAAGTTGTCAATAAAGGGAACTATTTTGTAAACCATTTCTCAACCTCTATCAACCCTGTCTTTTAATTCATGCAGAGACAGGATATTAGGCCAAACAGACCTTTTATCAGACAGTAAATAAATGCTTTTATGCTACCATATAGAAGCGATGACATCAATTCTGACAGACACTACCACCATCATTGCTACAATTTCCTGAGACTGCAAGCACGAAATTGCAAGAGTTGATTACTTCAGCTTCTACAATTGTTAAAACCAAAAGCATGATATTTTAATTTGTGCACACTCCCTTCCCATTAGCACTTAAGAGATTTTGACTTCCTCCAGCTGCTCTTCTTTGCATTTTGTAGACTTCTTCCTTTGGCCAGGAAAACACAGCACAGCGATGATGCTTAGAACTCCATGGATTCTTAAAAAGGGCCCAGTATTGACTCAAAAAAGGCTAGAATTTATACATATTTATATCTTCCTCTTTCACAAGTAGTTCTTCTGGATCAAGCTGGTCCTTGAAATAGACCACTTGAAGGGTAGGCCAGAGGGTGATGATGACATAGTGACCAACAAAAGCCAACACATCCATGACACCATGTGCAGACAGCCCATCTGCCGCTGTACTCCGCACTCAGCGTAGGAAGCAGTGCACAATTTCCACTATCTTGCAAGCGCATTGTTTCCATGGCTCTTTAGGAGTGTCCATTTTAAACTTTGGCCAGATTATTCTGACAAAAGGACATGGAGATACTAAATATACGTGAGGGACACAAACTAGAATCCAAGTCTTTTGCATGTAAAACCCCCCTTCCATAGAGTGCTGAGAACTCTATCAGTTTTGAGTCTCAACCATTTTCCAGATACCGGCAGGGTTAAGCAGCAGCCCTCCTGTCTTGTTCTCTCAGGTCTCTCAAGATTTTGAGCACAGAAAGTTAATTCATTTCAACACACCTAAACAATCCAAACAACCAGCTAAGGGAAAAATTCAAACAAAAAATAAATAAATAAACAAACCCCCAAAATACTGATTGTATCATGGTCACAGACCTTCCAGCTACAGTCAGGAAGAGCCTGAAACTAGCTTAGTCTCCCAAACATTGTGGCCATTGCCCCACAGTAACAGCTTACAGGCTATGCTGCCAGCGTAACGTCTAGCCACTCACTCAGTCCTAGCCCACACATAATAGCATATCATCATCTCAGATGTGCGTTATGTACTGCCACAAAGCAAAACAAACATAAATTATGTGGAGGGAGGAAAGGGAAAATGCATTTAAAAATCTGAATTAACCCAGAGATCTGCTGGTGTTGCCCCAGACATGCTTATAATGAGACTCAAATGTGCCACTGGGCTTCCAACTTTGTGATTCCAGGAGAAATTTATTTTGCACAATCAAAGTATGCAAACAAAACTCTTCGGTTTCACAGAAGTGAAAAACTAAATTTTCCCCACAATTATCTGCTGTATGTGTAATAAATCTAGCATAACGTTGAGTCTTGACATGGTTGTCTACCGGAGACCAACTCATAATTAGAGAAAAACAACTGTCTGACTGAAAATAAGATTAAAAAAAAACTTGTATACTGAAAACTGTATGATTACATCCAAATATACAAAGGAATATCTTCTAGATGCATGTCTTGTGTGTTAAGTACTTCACAAAAACAGGCAAGGAATTTAATTTGTAAAAATACAGAACTCTGCATTTCACTGGTTGCAGCTTTAACTCTAAACCATTCTTTTTTAACACCTTTATTTGAATCTTTAAAAATAACTGACAGAAATAGAATGCATAAATTTCTTACCATTCTTTTGTTGCAACAATTTTGGCTCCATTTTGCTCAGAAGAATACCGATTGCAAGGCAGGATCTCAAACCCACTGTCAGTTGCAAACATTCGTAAATAAATAAATACCTGCAATGAAAGAAAACAGTACTTGTCTGTTACAAGCAAAACAAAAGAAGTGATGAACTTCATACAAAAATAATGAAAGTCAGTGAACTGACCAAAAAAAACCCCAACACAAACCCCCCAGATATTGCAAAGGGATGTTGTGTGCTGAAATCCATTCCCAATTATAAACTTTAGCTGTATATATTATGTTAATCTTACTTCTTCAAAGCAACCTGCAAGAATCCTTCCAGGGACAGCAGACCATCCAAACAGTTTAAAAAAATTTAAAGATGCCTCCAATGCTGTAATATTGACCCCAACCAATGAAAACCTACAATTTTTTCTTAAAGTCGCCGAGTAGTTGAACTCAAGAATTTTGCTCAGATACCTAATAATTTCCTGGATGCAATTTTATTCTTTCTGGTTCTGAAAAGTGTTACTTCTATGACAAATCCACTGAATTCAGGGATTACTCAATCAATTCTTTCTAGTTAAAGCACAGTTGTATAACTTAAAAAAACACTTTGAGAGGGTATAATTTGTTGCCTACCTTTTGTACACTACTAGATTTAATGCAGTTTAAAGTAAGCCAAATTCCTTTTGGTTGTATCTGAAAACAATGGACTCACTCCTAAAGGAGTTTTCTTCCCCCCTCCCAGAGTAAAGAAATACTGTAATTTCCCCGGAACTTTGAAAGGCAACAGCCTTTATATTATATACAACATGGATTTGGCTTGTGGAAAGTGGAGGAAGACTAGTAACACTCCCACATAAAGCCCCTAAAACCAAAAATACAAAAGTATTTTGAGGCAGCAAGACTTCTCTGCTTTCCTTTACCTTTCTTTGTCACACAACTTAATTTACAATAGCTGTAAAGTAAAAAAAGACCCTAAAACACCAACAAACCAAACACCCCCCCCAATTAACACAAAACACTCAAAAAAAGGTGGGAGGGGAGGGGGGGGAGACCTTCCAAAGAACAAAAGAAGTCCTCAAAACTTGTGTCTCTTGGAAGTATGTCTTCTCTCTTCTGTTTATGACTTAAGCCAACAGCAAAAGAGGTAAATGTACCTTCCTTGCTACATGTCTATTAAATAAAAGGCAATGGCAGGTTAACTCAAAAAAAAAAAGAAAAAAAAAAGTGGTGTTGTAGGGGAAAGATCGCTGGGTTTTAACAAAGGAAGTTTCTTGTTAAAAAGCAATCAAACAAATAATGTGTAACAGCAGTGGATTACTGTCCTTTACTATTGCTACATTCCTAAGAAGTTTTTACATTTTCTTAGTCTTTCAACCATCTGAAAAAGCACATTAATTACAAATACACCTACATGTTCCTTGAACAACCTTTCCTGCATTTTGTTCTTGTTAAGAAAATAGTGCCGGGCCCAGTCACCTGACGTCAAGGACTTGAAGGCTTTTTCTAAGTGCTCATCTTTCTTGAAGCGTTCAATCACCTCTTTTAGTTCTTCTTGCCTCCCTTTAATAGGTCGAAATCTGAAAGAAAGAATAAAGCTATTCCAGTCTCCGCTGTTACTCAGTCCCAATTCTTCCTCACAGTTACTTGGAGCACACAGTTCTTTTGCCAGCCATATAAACACTTAACTCCTAGCATAAAGAAATTGACTATTATGCGTTCAAATCACAGGCCCTCATTTCCTAAGGTACTGGCAGAGGTAAGATGAAGCCATGCATGCTACTTGGAATGTTAAAACCCTCCATTCTGCTGAGAAAACAATTCATTTATAAAACAAATCTCTGATAAGATTAACCAACACACTCCAACCATTTCACTGTTTTCAACCTTTCTCATTTGAAACAAAGTAGCTAAAGAACTTTAAGTATTTAAAGTTATTTATTATTTTTAAGTTATTAAAGTATAATAAAAGTGTTATTATCCTTAGATTCCTAATAAATTTACTGTCATTAAAAGCACACGTACCAAAAAATCTAGCAAACAGAACTGGATGCTGTCAGTTTCCTACTTAACACCAGTGTCAAGGGATCTATGCACAGTTCTGCCTTTTGCAGCTGGGTTGGGGGTGGGCATGTGATTTTAAATCTAAGCCCATGACAGCCTCACATACTGCAGTAAATTGTTTAAACAGGGAGCAAACAATTAGACAGCACAACTGAAAAAAAAAAAACTAGTAAGAAATTTCAAAACAGAAAAAACATTTAACTATCTTGAAGAGTTATTTCAAATTAACATTTGCCCAACCCAAAATCTTATTATATTGACAAATATAAAGCAGTCCTAATGACTACACAAGAAGTACCTATATATAATAACACACATCATAGATACTACACCTGTGGAAGACTGCAGTTCCACAAATTAGTGCAATCATAAGATTTTTCCCCCAAAATACTGGCTACAGGAAATAAGGTAGCTGAATATGAGTAGATGAAATATGAAAATAACCCCTATACATTAGAGATAATTCTGCTTCCTTCCTAAAGCCTGAAATTTAAAAAATACCATCCCTCATACACTCAACAGGAGAAAACTGGTTACAGAAAACACTATATGACTACAAGAAGCAGGAGCTCCATTTCTGAGCTGCAAAACCAGGAAAAAGCAGAACTTAGAGATTATGACAAATCTCTATAAATTGTCTTTTTATGAGCACATACCCATGTGTCCTCTGCTTTGGGATGGAGATGGGGCATATATACTATTAAGTGTATGACACACCCCAAAATGTCTTCACAAAGGTAAAAATTTTGTAGGGTTGTGAGAAACAGTTTTCTGCAGCTTCTTTTACAACTCACACCTTTTGCTTACACAGCATATGACAAATGTTAAACAAGGCAAGAGCTTTTGATTAAATATATAAGACTAAGTCCTGTTAAACGTCACCTGAAGTGTGTTACCATGCTCATGTTATTTCCTCTTACTTACCAAACGAAGCCCGTATTTGCCAATTAAAGAAAACAAGGGGGAATAAATTCTTTAAGTTGGTTGAAGGAAACCTCACCAACTCCCTCACTGATACCCTGTTTTTTTAAATTACCACATCACTTGGTTTATCCTCATCTTGGAACGTTGCAAGTAACTTATTTTCAGATGACCAATTAAGATTTGCTTCTTCTATGCAAATTACATGAAGGAAACAAAACACCTTAACTGTTGCATATCCCAAATTTATTTCACCCTTGTAAAACAGTAAAAGTTTAGCCAGAAATAACTAATAATGATGAGGATTCTATCTCCTTTATTAGAAGTAAAATGCTGTATTTGTGCTCCTGATATAATTAAGAAAGACCTCCTAAGAGCCGCACCACTTCCAGCAGCAGTGCAGACTGTCAGCATTCCATGCTACTGCTTTCACAAGCATTCTCTGCATTCTCCATCTGAAAAACATCCTTGTAATATAATGACTAAGCAACCTTTTAGATCTTTCTGAATATGGCAAAAAATATCAGCATAAACCTGTGAGCTCTCAGAGAAGAAGATACAGTAAGAAGTTCTGAGAAGACATTAGGTGAATCCTCTTCTGGTTAGGATAACTTCAAACAAGATAACAAGAGTCAGTCAAGAAATAGATGCCCACTTAGAACTGTGGAACATACCATGCCAAGAAGTTTCAAATCAAGTTCTTTATTAAGGAATGTACTTATCCTGTCTCCCCAAAAAGCCTAACAACCTGCTGTATACCTCATCACGGAAGACAACTCCTTTCAGACTACAAATGACATGATTGTTATTATTTTTGTTCTGTAGCACAGAGAAGTCTCCCTCAACCCTATGGTCAGATACAAGAGGAATATCTCCCAGTTTTCCTGAAACCAGAAAGGCTTCTCCCAGATTTGGTAGTCATAATACACAGAGCTTACTCAGACATTAAGGAGGGGAAGACAAAAGAAAAAGCAAGCCATATGCTAAGCCCAAACACGACCTACAGAAAAAGAATCAACACGCTACATTTTCTAGCCATTAGAAGGACATCTTATAGCTCCAAAGTGATGCTCATACTTCAGGTCTTTCTCAACATACCATTCCCAGGTGCTGACTAGCTGTCTGACTAGCAACCTTAAGTAGCTCGCAACCTGTCCACAACCCTTTAGATGTCACCTGTATACCTCCATGGATCACATTCAGCAAGTGTTTCCACTAGTTCTTGCATCAAGCTTTCCCTAGTGCTGGTCTAGCAGAAACTTATGTAGTAACATTCATAAGAAGCAGAATGGTCAGTGTGTGCCCAAGTCCTGAAAAGGCCAAAAAGATGGCTAGAAGCAGGAAGGGGGTGTACGGTTGTAAACTTCCCCCAACACTGAAAAATCAGACCAATGCTACACTGTATGCCAGGTATTTGAAACTTGAAACGCAAACTGGGTTCTTCAAAGAACACAACTCTTGACACTCAAGGGCTCAAAAAATGAATACCCAGGATCTCCTGCAGCACCTCCAAAAAATGTCAGTACAACATTTTGATAAACACAGTGACAAGACAAAGACAATGAGAAAAAGTAACTAGGAATCCAAAAAAGCAAGAAGTGTTCACAAGTACATGAAAAGATGCTGGAAACCAACATCATGATGTACACACAGTATTTCACTTCAAGAGTTCCCAAATGAACGGAACAGAACGACGCTTTGCACCCTGAGCCTGAGTTAGCGAGCTGTTCACAGCTCAACAGCACACGTAAACTGCACTCAGAGCATATAAGCTTTACGAGCTACTTCAGAATACTAAAACCCAGACTCCTCACAAAAGCTTCAGTACTTTCACACGTGTATCTCTCTATGTACTTTAAAAGGTACCTTCTTATTTCAGATACTGAAGCAGCCAATATGCCAAGAAAGCCTAGAAATTGAGTGTCCCTTAGGAATTTGAGGGCCTGCTGATAGACCCTTCACTTCTCCAATGAGTACTGTGAAATAGAAACTTACTCATTAGTCTTTCCCAGCACTACTTATCAAAAAAGCAGTAAGTTTTGAGAAGAAACCTTAAATACTATCATTTTCAGTGCACAGGGTTTCCTCATTCATGCGTGACATTAAAAAAAAAATGGAAGCATCTACATGACTGAGTACCACTATGAAGAGCCTGAAAAGACCCCACAGCTAAACATACATACTGAGCCAAAGAAACTGGCTTTTAAGCACCAGCAAAATAGGAGAGCAGTTCAAAGAGGAGAAATAAGAGAGACAGAAAGAGCACAAGAAAACCAACAAAACAAACCAGCCAACCCAGTCTCTAAAGAGACAGTCAACTAAATGAGAACTGTTTATCCAGACTTCTGATTTACTTCTATGAGTAGTACCTTTGTTAGATTCCATCATGGAAATCGAAAAAGACACTCTTGTTAAATTCTGCTCACAGGCACAGACCCCTTGAGCCACCCTACAAACAGCTTCACGGGTCAGGTCACATCACACATGAAGTCTGCCACAGAACAGTCTGCTGTTAAAAGTAAGCTAGGAATGAAAACCTCAGCTACCACAGTATCAATAAAGAAATAGTAATAGCTCCTCTTCCTGATAATCTGCAGAATAGAAACACACTTTGCTAAGAAGTATCTGTTTCTTCCTTAGTCAGCAAGATCCAAAAAAGCTACAGCTACTGTAATTTCAAAATCAGCTAGAAGATGATCTTATCCCAGTTACAGGCAAACTAAGGTGGTCTCAAAAAGGAAGATGTAGGAAAATGGCTTGGGGAAGCAAAGTTCTTTCTCTCTCTCAAGTTTCTCTTACCTCGGGAATACTTAAAGAATCTTGAAACTCCAAGGTATAAAGCCAAAGGTCAGTGAGATGCTTGCCTATAAAGGAAGTTAAAGGAGAGTTTCTGGTAAGTTGAGAAGCACAGTACCTTGCTCAGTTTCAGTCACTGAGAGCAGTGAGTTTGAACAAAAAGGATAAACTGATCCTGCAAGAGATCCAGTATGGAGCTCCGCACAGCGTCCCGTTGCATCCTAACGAGATATACTTCTAGACCTATTTCTGAACTTCTGACTAGAGAACATGAAGAAGGGTGAATTTATCAAAACACAGCATCCCGTTGGCCTCTTAACAGGCACTTGTCTGCATAACGTTTTCATTGGAGTGGCTATGGGAAGACAGCAAGTCACCATTCATCTAAACCCCACAGATTTAGCATAAACTGCAAAGCTGTTAAGTATTCAAGACAGCACAACACGAGTTGAAAATCACCTCTGTATACTAAGTGGAAACTATTTATTTAGTTAATATATATTTTTGCTTCCCCCCACCCAATCCTGTAATGCAAGTATCTTAAAAGCTAGTCATGTAGAAATCAACTTGTTCTGTGTTTAATCTCCAGTGTTGCTATCTGGAATAAACCATGTTCTTCAAAGGCCAAAATTCAAAAGGGCATTTCTAATGAAGAAAGTAGTCCACATTAATTAGACTTCTTGAACTGAAACTATACATGTGTGGTCAAAATTCCCAAAGTAAAGAAGATTCTAACAGCCACATTATTTCGCTCTCCTTAATATGGCTAGTAAATAAAGCTTTTAAAAAAATTAATATGGGGGGGACCAAAAAGACCCCCAACATTTTCCTTCATTCCTATTCTGACAACTCTAATCTTGCAGTTACCACGACTACTGGACAGAGGCCACTCCATCTCTCTGAGATATGACACTTTTTATTGAAGTGAAAGTGCAAGTAGAAAAACTGTGTAAGAGTAAAGTGGTGGGGTTGGTTTGGGGTGGCTGGTCTGGATTTTTGAGGGGGTGGGTTGCTTTTTTTTTTTTTTCTTTCTTTTAAATCCAAAGCATTCAGCAGCAGCAAAACACGTTAGTTCCAATGCAATCAGTGTGTGCAACTACATACAGCAAAGGAATACATCCAGGAGCAAGTTAAAGGACTCCACTGAATTTAGTTATCAGCAAAAATTCAGAAAAACAGAGAAAGCAGATTTTACACAGAAGTCAAATAAAATCATGTTGTAAAGCACACAGACACTGAGGTCTGAAGAATGCAGAAGCTTCATACCGAAACAGGGTGCCACTATCTAAGAGTTGTGTATCAAATCCAGTATCTCCATAGTGCCATAACTATCCTGCCGTACCATTTTATGTCGCAGAAGCTACATGACTTGTTCTACCTCCAAGCCCCATTCAAGATGAAAGCTGAGCCTTTAATTATTGTATTGAAAGGAGCTAAGGAGTGCAGAAGAGATTCAGCATAGACCCACACATGCAAGTAATATAGAACTGTTTTGCTTTTTTTGTTGCTACTGATCAGCGGGGACAGACCGACATATCCCATCAAGTTCAAGAATGATTGACAGAAAACAGCTTCCCTTGCACCATGCCCAAACACTTCATGTCTGCTACAGAAAACATGGAAATTCATAAAGCTTGGTCCTTTCTTTAGTCTCACATTATCAGATAAAACCACCTGCACCACACATCAGTTTGTAACTTCACTGGAAGTAGCAACATGAAGTTAGAAAACAACCCTAGATCCTCCTGAAAAAGATCAGATGCAAACTTAAAGGGACACTGGAACCCCTCTCAGTATTCCCTGGCATGATGCTGGTGCTCGAGGGAACTAGGAAAAAAGTGACTGCTAACAGCAGCAGTATGATCAGGAGTCTAAAATTTAAATACTAAGACATTTCTATGCAAGACAGTAAAGACTGGATTAGCCATTAAGGCATGCAACTTCAAGATTCAGGGTTCAGCCTAGGGAAAAGCATCTGAAAATAAGAGACAGTAAGATAAGCAAGAATTCATTTGGCTTTTTACAAGTCTCAGTTTTAAACTCTAGTGTTAGACAATCTTCAATCAAATAGCTTGCAAAATCAGTTATGTCTTTACAAGAAGGACAGACATGCGAGAGTAAATTAATCTTAGAGTCAGGATAGCCTTTGTCACACACACAGAAAGTCTGATATAACAGGATTTGTACAAGAAGCAACAAAACCTCTTAAAACAGCTATACTTAACAAGATAATACTTCCTAACATATAGGGTGTTTTTTTTATTAACTGCTAACCTTCTATTTTGTCAAGGCAAGAGCTACCAATTTTATGAAAGAACGACTGGGAGCTCTGAAAACCACCTGCTTTCTCTTAGAAAACTAAGAGGATGAAAAAAGTTACTTTGGGGTAAAGTTACTTTTACTTAAGACATTTCCAGAGCTGCATTTTATGCTGCCCATCAAAACCCTGGTGACAGAAGGTATTTCAGAAGAATACCACACAAACTCACTGGGGAACCCGACTGTAGTCTTTTGAGAACTAGTTTTCTGCTGTCAGACGCTGCTGACTTGACAGCTTACAGAGCTAAAAGTCCAATTCCCAAGCTGGAGGGTATCCAGGAATTGCAGGTCTTTATTTTTATGAACTCTGGGAAAAAAAACAGGAACAACCAAAAAGCAAAGCAAAAAATAACAATCATGTTCTTGTCACGACTCAACCATAAGATCCTTAATTCAGTATAAAGATGGAAAACAAAGATGTTCCAACAATAATCTAGGTATTTTACTAGAATGTTAAGGGTGTTTTTTTTCTTAGAATCAACATCCTCTGGGCTAAACGAGGTCTTTACAAACTCTTCAACTGAAGAAATTAATGAAGCAGGGAAAGTGCCTATATATTGGACACTTAAAATACAAAACTGCGGTCTTGGCTTCCACAGGTAAGGTAAAGTATAACTTCAGTAAGTGGTCATCAATTGATGCTGGGCTGCTAGTTGTAAAAATACAAACCCCTTGTGTTTCCAACAGCAGAGCAGAATGCTGGCACAGTACCTCTTCACACAAACCAGAACAAGTGAACAGGAAATGCTTGCTTGCCATCATAAATTGCTGTTTTATTTTAAGGGTACCTCAATACAAACTATGTAACTAGTATGACTTCACCACACTGAAGCAGAAGATGTAATGTAAACTGTAAATCTTAATTCCTACTACAGTCATGTAAGAACTGGCATCTGGTAATTTGAAAATGGTCTAGCCTTTTCATATTTGCTTTCCCCCCACCTTCCCTCAACAGCACTAAACCCCATAAGCTCTAGAAAGACTACAGCTCACTAAATGGAAGATGATCTAAGCAACACAGCTACAGTAACAAGCAGATGTCATCACAGTATCAAAAAGATAAGCAAGAATTATGCTGATAGCCTTTATTTTAATTCACTGCAACAACAGAAGCTCTCTCAACAGGACATTATGAAAGAGGAAAGAACATGTATTTCTGGTAGAAGTTGTAAGCCTCACCTAAGTATTGCCCATAGTGCTCCAAAGTGATTAATTACTGTCCTTGAAGACTGCTTGTAACTGTTCCCTAAGTCTGAGAAAGGAAGAAATACATATAGACGATGATAGTTTTTGTGTAGTCTTTTGATTCAGACTATTAAACAGGTATTTTAGGTGTTGAAAATCTATCAGCAGAAAACAATTTATGAAATTAGCTTCTCCAACTCTTAAAGAATGAATACAACCTTAGCAAAAGGCATACGAATTAACTACCTGTGCATAGCCTGTAGACTGCCATTCATGCAACAAAACAAAAGTCTTTTGAGCATATATATCTTTAGCTCAATTAACTGCTAGACATACAAACACACTCCAAACTGAAATGTAAGAGTATCTACCTAGATCGTGGTTTGGGCACCATGTGCTGTTGAAACAGCATGGAGGCAACAGGAAGAACTCAAGGAGTCCTCTAAGACAGATGTTGCACTCTCCAGTGGAAGAGAAAAATCTCTTTAGAGTAAGTCTTTACAGTCATTAGGACAACAACACTGCAGCTTCACGTGCAACTCAGGCTGTCAGGTTATACTAGCAACCATTTACATTATGTGACAAGACCAATTAATCTAGCAGTCATTTTTGACACACTCAACTTATTACATAAATATAACCAGAGCATTGGCTGAGTAGATTTTTGTGTGAAGGATGGTTCTGAGAAGCTGCACATGTACACTGTTCTTCAAAAACAGCCCCAGCAACAGCATGAATGACTGAGCAGCCTGTTTCCCACGATGTGCTCCCTGGAAATTCCAGCTCTTATTATTGTAAAATAATACGCACATGACTCCTGTCCTTAGAAACTTATGTTTTATACATAGCTTCTCCATTAAGCTAGCAATGAAGACGTTGTATGCAAATAGAAGTTTAATAGAGATTTACAGAACATATTTATCAGCAGTACGTCTGTAGAACAGGAAAAAGCATGCAACAACCAAACCCTAAGACCACACTGCATTTAGACCAGAAGTACTCAGACAGGTGCCTAACAGCACAAAAGCGGGTGCAGTTCTGGTAATAAAGCTGCCAGTAAGCACGTTAAGTTATCTTATACATACAGACATGTCTGAGTACCATTCCTTCAGTGTGGGTCTCCAAGAACTTAAGATCAAGTGACAGCAACACTGAAGTGTTCAGGAACTGTATCTTTCTTGAGATGTCAAAAGTGGAGGGGAAAATAAAAAAGGCACCCCCAGGCACACAAAAAAAACCAGAAAAGTCCCCAAATACTACCTTCTGCATTTAAAATATTTCGAATGACTAATGGTTTAAAACTTCTGATTAGTTAGCTGTTTAAGTGAGGAAATGATGTCTATTAACAGTATGTTCTACAGCATAAACAGACAGATCTATGACAGCTAAAAGACAGACCTACGAGAGAGTTACAAACGCAGGCTGCTACAGAGCTCTGAGTTCCAGCCTCTCATGCAACACCATTTTAAAGGCGGAAGCTATTCACAAATTGCTTTTTTCCAGACTTTTGTAAACATGCAAGAAATCCTACGGTTTTACTCTGATTACATCAACTAAAAAGATAAATTCTTTTCTAGAAAAATAAGGACAAGTTACCTAGTATTCATTTTGTGTGTCTGAAAACCTAAATAGGGATCAAGAACCAAACTAGTTGCTAGGTCATCATTTTCACACAGTTCCTTGGCAGACATTCCAGAGGAAGGCACATAACGACTTTGACCCTCAAATCCTGAAGCACCGCTACCTGCAAATAAGAGAGCATAAATTAGATATCATTTAAAGTATGTTATAAAACCCAGTTATGCTCAGGTTGAAGACAAAAAATATTGAGCAATTAAGGAAGATGATACAATATCTCACAAAAGGAGAGGACAGGTTTCTTTCCACTCTTGCTTTAGTTCATTTACATAGCAGCCAATGAAGAAATTATTTTAGAATATATCTTATGGGAGTCTTTTTAATCCTGGTTTCCTTCTCTCTTCCCGTCCCCAACTACAAGCATCTTCCCAGGCTACACAGTTCAGTAATGTCTGCCTCTAAAATTTCCAACCAATAAACAGGATGAAGCCATGAAAATTTCAAACCTCATCTTCCTAAAATCTGAATGAAGGATTTACTCTGAATTTGTATTTAGTCCTATATCCCAGACCAATAGTGAAAATAAAAATCCATGTTCCTTAAAACCATTTCATAATGGCTATTGATATACATGACCATTCAAAATGGGGTTTACTTCTACACAGGAATTGACTAAAAGCTGGACTAGTAATTCAAATTATCCACTCCCAATCACACTAGTTCTCATTTAGTGCCAATCATGTATTTTATACTTATACCAGTTCAAAATTAATTCACATTCAGTTATTCTCACTTAACTTTTAAACTGATCTGAAAAGATTTATATTCCTGAAGTGAGTCAACGCAGCCAACAAACACAAACATAATGCAGATTTCCTTCATGAATTAAGACAAGACAGATTTCTGACTTGCAAATTGATAGATGAATCATATACAACACTAAGCTGCACAAAAATCTACGTACATCTGCTTGATCTTCTCTCAACTCCATTTTTGCCCATCTTCGGATTTTCCTTTCCCGCATGCTGCAATTTGGTCTGATTCTGTGCATGGTCATTAGACGACTTGCTTCCACTTCTCCTGCCATTCACCACCATGTTCTTGGATTCTCCCAGCCACTTCATTCCCACAGACAATCTGACTCAGTTGCATTTAGTCTCTTTTCAAAAGGCTTGGAGAAGTGGATGAATAATTTCAGTTCCAATTCCTACTGAAAGCAAAACATAAACACGATTAGAACTTACTGGGAAGCTATTTTTTTATTAAAAAATAAATAAAGATAAAAAACCATGAGGAGGGGAGGAGATGGTGATCTGCATTTGCATTAGGAAGAAAGAAAAGTAGTTCATTAGCACTAGTACAGGGAATTATTGTAAATACAAATATCCAAAAGTGAACTATTGTTCTACAACTTAGAACCACACCTGGAAGCAAAGACAGAGTTCTAGACCTGATAACTTGCTACAGACAACTGGATTTTGAGAGCTGGACTACACACACACACATCTGTGTTTTTACATGCATACATACACATTGATAAATATACAGAGAGCTATGTGACTCCAAAAATGAGAGTATTTTCAAATGCACATCCAATTTAGTTTATATTTCCTAATAAATAAAAATCTCTAACCTGTTTGAAACTCTACAGCAAAGAATGTCATTATATGAACATCCTCCCAGAAGTAAAGACGAGCACAGCTGAAAAAACCCAGTCAGAAAACTAACAACATTTTTTTAAGTGGGGGGGGGGAGAAACATATTAAATCTTTATTTAAAAATCAAGAGTTCAAAAAACCCTCAATGATGATCTAGAGGACACAGGCTACTATTTTTACTGTTCCATGTAACAAAAAATCCAGTCACAACATATCTGGCTCAATGGGCCAGTAGAAAGCGGATTCACCAACAGAGCTGAAATTTTGCAGCACATAAATGGCCAGCAAAGCTTTTTGCCTGCACTCTCCATGCCTTTTGCATAAACAGTTACAAGAAAGCTACCAATAATTTTGTACACAGTTGTGTCTCACTGTGTAACTTGCATGAAAAAAATCCAACACTGAGCTACACTATTGTACAATTGCATTTTTGCATTAGTAATTCATTTACTTGAGGTTCAATTAATCCTCCTGCCTACTGCTTCCTTATAAAATAACAAATTGTGCCTTTTCTTTTTATGTTATTAAAAAAGAATGCTCATACTGCGCTCAAAACAGATAACAAGCATTTCAATTTAGTGGGAGAAATTCCCAATAAACCAACTGATGTTTTGAAATAGTGTCTTTTGTAGAAGTTCCGGTTTTAAGCAGTTAACTGTAGCAAAACAGTGGATTTCTGTTAGCACCTATGTGACCCAGCTACTTGAGGCTACAGAAACATTTATGGCCACAGAATTAGTAACTAAGTTACTTTTAAAGATTCAGATTGAGGTATAGAGAAAAACAGTAGACAAGTGACTTAACAGATGCATTGGTTCAAACATTTTACTAAAACTACCATCCAGGAATCTACAGGTTTTAGAACCTTTTACAAATTGTCACAGAAGGACAGTAAGATTATTGACAAAGTAAAACCGAATCATACTGAGGAAAAGCCAGTTGAACTACTGCCTCAATATAAAGAGAAAGGGTTGAGATAATTTCAGCGGACAAGAGGTTTTCTTGCTGTCAGCAATAGAAGAGATTAGCTTCGACCTTAACATTTAAAATGTTTAAATGTCTTTACTGCACCTGTAGGCTTTAACATAGCTCTTTAATCGAGCTGGAATCAAACGGTTTGACTATCAGAATGCTGAAGTCACTCTCCAGGTTCACAAAATTCTTTAGAAGTTACCAGGTACAGCCTAGAAATTTAAAGTTTGCCAAGGAAAACCCTGCTAAGGAAAACCCTGCTTGATGCATTTAACTATACAAAAAAACAGCCTTTTTTTTTTTTTTCCCCACAGTACGTCAAAAAAAAATCCTTGGAAACCTTTCAGTCAAACCTGTACTAGACAGAGCTAGGCTTTTATTTTTCCCCCTTTCATAGAGCTTGCCTGATAACAAACATCCTGAAGGGGAAGGGAGGCAGGGGATAAAAATCAAACTCCCCAAATTTTCTTGTTAAGCAAGCCACTCAAACTTCTTCCAGAAGACAGTTTACCCTGTGAAGACTGCACTGCACTGACTATCTCGTAATCACTTAATGATAAGCTCACTCTTAAACCTCCTTCGCAATCATTTTACAGCTCTACATACTTTAATTAAACTCCATTCCCATTTTTGTAACAGCGGTAATGAAGAGCATTCAAGCACAAACTACATCGAAAACTTCCACTAAATTCAGTCTTGGTCTCTTGTAAACTGGGACTGAACTCCACTCCGTGGTGTGCTACAGCTCCAGAGCAGTACAGGTAAATGAAGTCCAACTGTAGACACATGCAACAATCTGGACCAAAAACATTCCACAGAGTAACGTTTCTGACAAGTAATAGGTACTGCAGCTACACTGCCAGCTGGAAAAGAGGTGCACTCTGGAAAAAAAAAAAAAAAAGGAACTCATCTTTCTTAAGTCCCATTTGGGAAGGGTAAGTACTGTATCTGTGCTAAGAAACATCTACCTAACAAATACAGTGATGATAAGGAAAGCACAACACCTAAGGTAAGAAGAAATGTGGCCAGAAAAGATTACTCAAAAGCATAATAATAAGGAAAAATGCTTCATTTTGGTGCAAAATATGTTGATAGATGACAAGATAAGCCCTACCCAAGCAAAATCATAAACCATTTAGTGAGGTCTAGCAAATATTCTTGTGAAAAATCATTATTTGTTTGATCCTTGCAGCCTAATGAGCAAGAAAACCTCTGTCTCCATCTACTGCTGCCTTTTATTTTCTAACACCAGCCAAACAACAAACTCCAAGACTGCAAGTGTGCTTCTCCAGCCTCCATTCCTTCTCCAAATAAACACACATGGCTTTCAAGAGATGGTATCAAAACAGCAAAATTCCTTTCCCAGTGAATATCACAGCTTCTAATGCCAGCAGACAATCTCAAAGAACCTTCCTATTCAAGAATATACTTACATCTCCAAATACTTAGAAATTCCTGCTGAAGGCCTCTGCCACCAAACAGTATCACACTATGCATGGGTCACCCATGACTTCTATACTGTTACGTTTACCAGCACAATTACAGTTTCCAAGGGATCTTTTTTATTTCAATGTAAATGTCCACATTGCTGTTTTAACCATTTATTACCACACCCAGAATTATCTAGAAGCACCAGACTGAATAAACAGTACCATTCAGATTTGTATCACATATGAAAAGCCTTAAGCCTGTTATATTGGGAAGTGTAGTAAATCCCTATGAATTTGAGTAAAGGAATTCTGTGACTGTAACAATTGGATCTCAAAAGTTGTCTGAACCTCCCAGGTTTTGGGCTCTCATCTATCAATGCAGAGAAGTCTTGTCATGAGCAGAACAAAAAAGCTGCACAAAATCAAATCATCAGAACCCTAAACCATACAAACACATACATCAATAACCATAAGAAACTCAAGTATAATTTCTTTTAGTCTTCCATAACACACTTTTTGTGTAAAACTAAGTATTACTTAAGGGACAGGAGCAGCTTCTAAATAGAAGCAGTGGATTTTATTCATCCCTCTCCAGGACACAGGCAGACATTAGGACAAGAAAGTTTCCTAACAGGCAGGGTCATCCTCCCCTTTCCCATGGTCTCCAGTATGCAGGCAGTCAGAGGACCTCCTTCTAAAATACAGTTATTTGATATATATATATATATATTTTTAATTAAAAAGTAAACATCTAAATCAGTTTTTGTCTGGGTGTGGTTCTTGTTTGTTTGTTTTAATTAACTATAGCTGCAAAAGCCATCATCAACAAGACAGTGACCTAAAGCAAATACAGGACACAAAACCAAAAGACTCAATGACCACAGACTCAGCTTTTCTGGACAAATCAATGACGGCAAGAGAAAAGATGTGCATTGCTTTACTGATAGCTCTAAAACCAGCATCAGACCTTTAAATTTGGGAAATAGAGTGAAATTCTGCAACCAGCTTTTCTGCAGGATCACCAAGCTGTAGACAATTTCACTAAAGTCACCCCACTTGGGTAATAAAAAGCAATCTACCCATTCCTAAAAAGTATTCAAGTTTCCAGTACAAAAGACTCTGAGCACAACCAGAGCTGAATGAAAACTTGCACAGCTTTAAGGAGTTATTCCAAAAAGCCTTAAATCCTCTTTCAGTTACTGTTTTTGACAGCTCAGACAAGTACCATTAAGTCAGGGAGGAAAGGGAGGTGCAGAATGCTTCTGGCTCCCAAAGGCTGTGAAGCCAATGCAGTGTCCCTTTAAACAGGAACCTAATGTTCTATGCTACGCTACAAATTATTACTGACTATACTAAAACACATCAAAACCAGGCATGGAACAGAGATCTTTGCAACCACAGAAGGTGACAGAAAGACAAGGTATTTGGGAGTTTGCTCTCCTGTCATCTCTGTAGTCAGAGTTGTATCTTAAAGAAAGGCCAGGTGGTCCCACAGGGCTTCAAAGATTCTGGAGTTGAGACTGCAATTCCTCAACAGGATAAAAAGCTACCTAGGGAACAGCTACTGCAGTCCTACCACTGCAGGTGCTTATTCTGGCCACCTGATTTCAACCCCTTTTTTTTTTTTTGCTTTCTTTGCTCCTGCGATGAACTGGTTCAGTACATTAAACCACCAGAAAAAAAAGACTGGGGGGTGGGGTGGGGAGGGGTGTGGAAGGGGAAAGGGTGTCTGAATCTTTCAGCTACTTAGTTCTCAGAATAAGCTCAGTGCAGAACTGGATGTGAATTAATTGTGGCACACAAGAGGCTGTAAGACTGTCAAAATCTGACTCAGATCAGTTCAAACCATTTAAGAACAGGCTTGTGAGAGCACACGCAGATCCAAACCTAATCCAAACCCAGGCTTCAGTCCCCCACCAGCAGCTCGGTCTGTACAGTCCCACCTGTGCCAGTTCTTTTGCAGCCACATGGTTTGTGTGTGTCCATGTGGACACTAATCCAAGCACGACACAGACACACAGGCACATCAGCAGACCAGTGAGTGGCAGAGAGGGGATGCACACCCAGAGGTGCTCCAGAAGCTCCTGCCCCTTTGTATATCCCCTCCCTCCCACCTCCTCCACTTGGTGCCCTCCAAGAGTGGAGCTGAATAACCGGCTGAGCCAAGCACCCTAAAGGCTGCGTGAGCCCCTCAACTCACTGCGGTCAGCAGACTCCACAGACAATCCAAAACCTCACTGCTTCTGGAGAGGAAGAACCTCCTTCCTCCCCCTTGCCAATTGATATGAACATTTCTGGAGGTCAGTAGACTTCTCCAGAACCCAATTTAACCTCATTACCCCAACAAGAAAGAGAGTAGGTAATTTTCTGCCGGTTTAATTTGCTGAGCAGGTTTAGCAAAGGATCCAAAGGGCCCTAGAGGAAGACAGGATGCAGCAGAGGAGAAGCAGCAGTAGGACCACTGAAACGGGAAGGAAAAGCGTCAGCTGTTGTGACAGTTAAGCTGTGTGGGACCTACGCAGGTCCAGGGCAGCCCCACAGTGGCTGACACAAACAGCACCACAGTTCAACAAAGACTTCAAACCAGCCCTGCTGCCCCCTTGCCTGCCCGTGCCCGCTTCCATGCCACCCTCCCTCTGTGCCAGCAAAACAACGGCAGAGCCAAGCAGTGACCCAGTCCGGGGATTCACCAGATAAGCCCGAACCTTGCCGGCTTCAACCCCAGTACAGGAGAACGTTACAGGAAGGTGGGGGGACAAGGCCAGGGAAGCAGCCAGAAGCACTTCAGCTGGGACGGTTCCCAAATGCTTTGCATTCTCAAACCACAGGTATGGACTCACTGTTTAGCATGGAAGTATCCTATCTTACACTTACTATGTCAGTTTTGGCAACTGTCTGTTGCATTAAGGAACCACGCTGTTTGAAGCGAAAAGAATGCTGGGAATTGTAGTCCTGCAATAGCACAGAGCTAACAAAGCAAAACAAGTATTCCAGAGCCCTGCTCACTCCTGCTACTGAGCGTACAAGGATACATCATCCCACTTTACTCATTTAATATGCAACACATTAAATAGTTATTCTAAATAAGTCTTATTTTCCAGTTTGGAAACTCAAATAGGTATATAGCAGAGATATTCATGTATGTCTATCTGGATCTAGTAACAGAATAGCACAATAAACAAAGAAATCCCATTTTTCAATCAAGTATGTCTTGATTTCCTCACACAGCATTACTTGCAAGGAAGAAGGCTTAAAGAATTAAAGACAAAAGTTCATTTTTAATGAAAACAGAAGAGGATGCATCCACAGCTACAGTGACCAGATTACAGAAACCGGACATAACACTGCGTGAACTTATTGTAGTACACCTTTCAACCTCGTTGATTAAAGCCTCCCACTAAATAGTTACAGTCACATTATTAAACATTGATTCGATTGCCACCTCCTGTGCGTCACCCTGCACTGAATTCAACCCACCAAAAAACTCCACCAAGTTATACACTGAAGACTCTCACGCTGCCTGTGACACAACTCGACAAAACACCATGGACCCTCTCTCTCCCCTTGTCTGTACTTTTTTAAAGAGTAACCCGTTAAAGACAATTTAATTTTAAAGTTTCAGACCTATCTGCTGGGCAACGACATCCCTAAAAGCACATGAAACAACTACAAAAAGGAGCCCCATGACAGCAGGCACTCCCATCCAGCTGCAGACGCCCCCAGGCCGGAACGGCCACCGGGACAGACCTCGATGGAGACCCAGCAGAACACACGGAGGGCTCAGGCTCCTCATTCCGCCTCACACCGAGCAAAGCCACGCCGTCAGGACTGCCAAGTGCCTGCAGCTCCCTCCCCTCTTCCCCACAGGCCTCCCCGGCCTGGAACGACCCGCACCGAGGCCGGGGAGGGGGAAGCGGCCGGCGGAAGGGGAGCGGGGCCGGGCCGGGCTGGGCGGCGCCTCCCCGGCCCCATGCTGCCCCCTAGAGCCAGGCCTCCTGGCCCCAACCGCCCCCGGCCGCGGCGGGGAGGCGGCACCGCCCGCAACCAACGGCGGGTCCCCCCCCTCCAGCCGGCCCGTCAGTGCCTCTGAAGGGGGTGCGGGGCGGGGGGGGCATCGGCGGCCCCACAACGCTGCCCCAGGGACGGGGA
>VXBW01004156.1:97280-218774 GCA_013400375.1 Thinocorus orbignyianus
TAAATTGTGTTTCTCAACAAGAGATACATTTCCAAAAAGTAAAGCAAGTTGTAGAGGGAGAGGGGACAGGAGATGAGAGCAAATGATGAAGTGTTGCACGGCAGGAAGGAACAGTCAGGATTCATTTGCAAATAACTCTGCGTATTATTTTTGCTAATGAAGCAGAATTTCTCAACGGAACTCACAGTGAGTGTTTGGATGCCAGCTAGATTCCAGCAAAAACCCTTCCAGCCTTCTCTCCTCTCCAAGATTAGTTTTGTTTGTTGAGAGTTAGATTTTACCAGTTCTTGGGAGGGCGCTGCAGTTCCTGGCCTCAGCAAGCAATACTGCTTTGGTACCACACAAATACTGCTTTACTCCTGCTTTCCTCCACCAGCCTCCGTCTGTCTGAGAGATCTGTCTTAACGTAACCAAAAGATGGAAGGTGATATTTGTACAGAAAACAAGGGTTAGAATTTGAAGAAAAACAGGCTCCAGAAATTGTTTGCTCCCTTGAGGCAAAGCCCTTTGAAGTTGTTATGAGTTTACTAATTTCAGTTAGCCTGTTATTGCTCTTACAGTGTCATGGACAAAGCCCAACCACATCGGGATCCCACTATGTTACATAAAGCGCAGAAGGGTATCAGGGAAAAAAAATAGTCTCTTTTTGTTTGTTGGTTTGGTTTTTTTGTTTTGCTTTGTTTTGTTTTTTTTCTGGAATGAAATGCTGTCCTTTGGATGCTTCTAAAATGACTTCTGGATTCATAGTAGCATATATGGAAAAACTTGACCCTCCTTCCTTACCTCGAACTGTGTGGGAACTATACACAAAGCAGGTGACCAAGTGGACTGCAGTCTGTCCATGATTTGCAGCTTCCAGATCAGTTCTGAAACAGGCTTCTTCAATTTCTCTCAAGTTGTATCTGAATCCATCTCTTTCCTTTCAAACTGAATTTAGGTTGGTTGGGTTGTTGGTTTTGTTTTTTTTTCCCTGCTTGTATCTACATGTGTACTTACTTACTTTGAACCCAATTTATATGAAGGATGCTGTGCAAAAAAAAATCAGCAGCTTGGCAAGTATCACCCTTAAGTTGTCTTGGTCTCCATTGTTTTCATGCTTGGGAGGAGGAGGAGGAGTTGTTAGTATCTTCCCAAAGCTCCATCGCTGTTCAGAGATCCATTGTGCTGGCAGGGTGTTTTCATTTTCTTTTGTCATTCCAAGAATGAGGCTACTAGTTCTGTAGGAGTGCTATCCTTCAACACCTCTTATTTGGCTCCCTATTATAGCCAGGCTTTTCCTCCCCATACAGACAGAAAACAAGACTGTGGAGCCCCAAGGATTTATGATGTACAGCATTTCTCCCTGTTCCTGCATTACTTCTGCAAGTTCTGAGACTATTTGCTTCATAAACTTAATGCTCTCAGTCCTCCTAATTTGCCTAGATGGCAAAATAGAGGTAGTTGTTACAGCTGATCTAATCCTGAATGGCTACTGAAATAAACAATGTACTATTTATTATCTATAGATCCATGATGAGTAGCAATGGATCATGTTCTGCTCTGCAGTCTCTTTGGGTTGCCTAGACTGCACCTCCTGTAAGGGAGGCAGGAATTTCATTCACCCACTATAGATTTCTAAATCTATAATGATAATATTTACAGTTTTGTCACTGAACAGTCTCCAGCAACATGAAGAGCAATGCCGTGCTTTGTTTCAAGTGGTAGAACAAAAAAAATAATACATTTTTTTCACCTTGCAAGCTTTGTTCCTGTGAAAGTTTGTTTTGTTATTGTTGTGCAGGGTTTGGGGTTTATTTTTTGATTGATTGATTGTTTGTTTGATTGTTTTTTGGTTTGGTTTGTTTTTTTGTTTTGTTTTGTTTTTCTAAACTACTGGATCATGGAAAATTTCTGATGCATATTGATTGAATTTCAAAAGAGCATGCTGACTGGGGTGTTAGTTGTCCATATATATTATCTATATTAATTATCTCGCATCTAGAAAAAATAGTGTCTAAAATAATCCAAAGGGCAGAAAAGGGGCAAAATGGGACCCAAAAATGTGCTTGTTTCATATTTCTGTTCATAGATTTTCATGCACTGACACTGTTCTGCTAATTAGCCGATTATAGAACCTAATAGTGATTTCTTCTCACCACTGCTTGTGGTTATATCTGAGAGATATGTGGGTATTCATCTTTCTTCTTCTCCTACCAGAGTCTGGCAGGCCTTTGGTTTTCCCCTCACAGGGGTGGTCCTCAGGTGCTTTTTTTTTTTTAAATTCGTGGGATGTTCACCTCTTTTATGCTCCTAAAGAGTTGCCTCACAGTGAGCACTGGATCCACATGCGAATCATGTATCCCTTCTGACGTAAACCACACAGGCACTTTGCCAAGAATAAATCCCATGAGAAGGGCATTAAATCAGGCACGATGTTCTGTTTTCCCTGTGGATACCTCAAGCTCCAGCTATTGTTTCCAGAGAGGATGCTTTACCCAGCAGTGCTGCAGTGAGGAGGATAATTTGTGTGCTTGTAATTTTAACTCCATGTCTCAGGGCTGGCATAAAAATTTTTCCTCTCCTGGAAAAAAAAAATAAAAAAAAATTAGAAAAAATTGAGCATTTATGTCAAGTGGCAAAAATTAAATTGAATGCCTCTCTGCTGCATTCCTGTCATGCAAAACGGAGTTTACTGTCATGATGACTTGCTCAGAAAGGGAAAAGGTTTCCTTACACCGCATGCTCACGCATTTTGGAAACATGCAGGAGGTTAATTTAGGGGAGGGAAAGGTGAGGAATTAAACAAATTTTGTCCTTGTCTGGTTCATTCATCTGGTTTTAGGAATAACAAAAAGTATGAGCTGAAGCAAGTTTGTGTAGATGACATATCAACACCTGCGACAAAGGAAAATGGCTCAGGATTTAATACGTGGAACTATTGAGCATCTCTTTTTCTTGCATCTGTTATGATGGAGGCTAACATCTTGCGGAGGTAGCTTTGAGACCAGGTTGGAAGGAAGCCAGAAAAAATTATCTTTAAAAGCCAGCCAATATTTTTTAGGCGTTTGAATACATACCAGCTATCAGTTGTGTGGGCAAAACCACTTTAGTCTTATTTCAGGTTGAAAGACTTACACCAATTCTGATGTTTCTCTGGTGATCCAAAGTATCTGCTTTGCTGTACCGCCCTTACGATTCTGCAGATGAGAGTGTCACACCGTTGTACAGGTCACTGGCCCATAAAGAGTACTTTCTTCAGAAAAGGTTCTTGAGGGTCCAAGCCAAATTCACTCTGTGGAGATGGAATTTTCGGTGACTTTCCCTTTGGCTTTTCCAGTCACCAGCCATTTAAGGTCCCAAGCTTAGGCTGATTCAGAGAGGTTGTTACTCTCCTCTTTCTGTAATTAGGGATAGCTGTAAAATGTCACAAAGTAGTCACTCTGTCTCTAGCCCCTTTTGAAAATTGTGGTCATAATGTGCAATTGGCTATTTCATTTGTGCAATGGTGGATTCTGTTAGAGTCTCTGGGATAAATAATGAGTTTCTTTCATTACTCAGAGTGGAAAGAAAAATAGATCATTTGCCTATGCTTGCTGTTGAGGCTTTCACTCAGTGTGCCTGTGATAAGAATGTATATCTCAGTGCAATGGAATTACAGCTTTGATAACGTGCCTTCCTTAAATATGAGAGAAAGTCTTGCTGGACTCCAAAGAGCAATGCAATAAATCTGCCTCAGTTATTATTACTTCAGGAACAGTCATAATTGACCTGCTTCCTTGTGACTGTAATGCACATTGAAATATGTCACTGGAAATGGCCTTTTAACTCTCAGCTTTGTCTAGAACTGAAGTTTGGAAAAAACCATCTGGCTACTGTCATGGGTGTACATGGAGGTGGCTTGATATCTTTGTTCTAAGCTTTGGAGATGCTGTTATTCATCAAGGCTGAATGGAAGGCAAGAGATGGAAATTTTGGCGGTATACATTTATTCATACAGGCAAGTGAGAAATTACAAACACATCTGGACTGGGCTTTGCCTTGGCAACCAGGGTTTTTTCTTGCCTGAAAGGTTTTGGATTTTTTATCTTTATGGTCTCTATCCTGCTGACTTTGGCCTTTGTGTGAAACTGCAAAATGGCAGGTACAAGAGGCAGGATTGCAAGCTCTGAACTTGGTAACCAAGGCTAATGCTTTTAATGACAGAAGGATGGGATCAGAAAAACTGGGTGGGGGGAACAACAAAGGATATAGTGTGTTCTAGTTGTGTCTGCCTAATCTTCTGACTTTGTATTTTTTTAGAAGACATCTTCTTCTTGGTCAATATCAAAAGCTGTGTCTGCTTCTCTACTTAGTTGTAACATTTTGCTGGCAGCTTACAGAGGAAGCATTACGAAAACACAAAATCCTTCTGCTGAAAACGGTGCCATTAGAGGCTAGGGAAGGACTGGGATGACAGATTTCTCAATGTGGTTCTAGTTTTGCATGTGAAACTTTTCACTAATCTCCTGTCTCCCTCTGTTAGTTCATTGTCTCTAGTTCTCCTTTTTATACCTATCAGTAAGGTGATGAAATCTATCCCGAAAGTTTGCTATGTGACTTAAGAGTATTTAAAAAGTGCATTGCAGTGAAGTAAAAGGTCCTGACGTTCAGCCTTTCACATTCTCCTCCTCTCCCTTTGTTTAGAGGAAGAATTAACTTGCATCCAGCTTTCTAGCTGAGCCAGGAAAAAAGATGTTTAGTATTACTAGAAGACAAAATTTGTCATTATTTTTCAGACAATTTAGAAGGAAAAGTATCAAAGTCTGGGGACTCTTGTTTCTGAATTGGAAATGCAAATTGTACCCGCTTATGTTATTTGATTTGCCATGACTTTCTGACAGTCCTTCTCAGTCTCAGACAGGAGTAACCACGGTGTTGGCATTGCAGATGATGGTCTTGCAAGATGAAGGCTGATTTGGTAATTTTTTTTGTTGTTGAAATCTCTGTGAGTTTTGGAGACCTGGATCAGGTTTAAAGAAGGGTGTAGTTTTACCATCGGAAGGGAAGCTCACTGTGCAGATACTGCGTTAATGAAGGGTTGACAAAGAAGTAGCTTGTGCTCCGAGACTGAGGGCAGGTCAGGCTCACATGATTCAGGGCTCTGAGTCTGTAGCTGAAGGCCAGCCACTAAATGCCAAACCCGTTTACTTCTTTGAGGAGCTCCGAGATGCCTCTGAGGGGAGGTGGAGAGGCACAGAGAAACTTCTTCAGTGATGCACCAGGATAAACAAGGAGTTTCCATGGAGTTTCCAGGGTTAACGAGAACATGGATGGAGTGTTCAGAATAGATGCTTATGCACGTCTACATACAGAAAAGCAAACAAATCTTGCTTCTCTTTTCTATGCTTTGCTGTCCTTCCTCATTCCTATTAGTTGAATGCAAGAGAACGTCTGACGACAGGGGAAACTTTCCTTGAAACTTCCAAATGTGGATGGGAAGCCCCTTTTTCTTTTAAGGAGATCCTGATTTTTCTAGTCAGTAGTTTTTCACATGAAAAGGAACTTTGTTGCTCTTCTGCTTTCAGAAGTGCATAGTACCATCCTGCCAGAAAGCTGCTTCTCCAGCAGATGCCTGCCAACATGAGAGGTCCTATCAGCCTGACCTGCCGTGACCAGAGAGTGACTATTCTCTCGCAGGGAGTCAGAGCCCAGTTTATCAATGCCTTCTTCACAACCCAATTATCCTGGGAAAAAAAAATAACTACTTGCTGGCTGCCAGGCAGCTAATAAATGCTTAGTCCCAAGAAAAGGCCACTAGGTTCAAATCTGTAGGCGACATGGAGGGGGAGTTGGCAGGGAAGAGCTATCTAGGTGATTGCAGAATGCACACAGCTTGTGACTTTTTTAGGGAAAGCTGAAGTCAGTGGGAGGACCTTGAGGGTAAGAGCAATGCCTTATTAAATGTCTAATTAGGTTGATAGACTCTGCCTTATGTACCCACAACAGAATTCCATGCTCAAGATGGGGCATTAAGGACTCCCTTGTGTTCCTGTGCATAAAGGGCACTGTGTGTAAGCCCCAGCTGCCAAAGATGTTGCTGCATGTGCAGCGTTGCGCTGAATGCAGAGGGATTAGTGTACCTTGACAGCAAACCATGAAGGTTTTCCTCAGCTGCCTCAAAAAATACAGCGAGTTTATTCTTTACTTTGAAACAGCTTCTGTGCTGAAACTGGGAAGCACAGAAGAATAATCACCCTTTTTCCACTACAGCTTTGCTTTTGGTAGTGTGTTCGTCACCACAAGAAAGCAGAAGATCTCGTATGTAAGAGCAACCCCTTTAAAGGACTGCACGACTGAAACCAGAACTTGTTCTTTATAATAGCTCCCTGATAATTTTGGGCCTTCTTTCTCTTACAGTCAAATAATATACATTTATTTTAATTTTTTTATACTAACACCTAGTATCTGATACAGGTTCACTCTTGGCTTCTGCCATCCTTTTTTGCCCACACAGTATAGATACGCAGAAAAGATCAATGATTTCAGTTGAAAGATAGATGCTTAAAGAAAAAAAAAAGTTTAAAACCTGCTTAAAATTATATTTGGGTTACAAATTAAGCTTAATGCTGAACTCCAAAGTTCTAGTTCACAAAATCCTTCCCTGTATCAGCTTCTTTGTGAGGCTACAGTTTGTATATAGTCCCCAGTCTGCCAGGGGACTATTGCACCCCACAATAACAGCTAACCTGTTCTCTAGGCTTTTCCCCTTTTCATCCAGTATCCATTAGGTGTAGCAGGCAGGGCTGGTAGGACAGGGTTGGCCAGTCTCATGCATCCTTGCCCCAAAGAAGCCACTTCACACTGATGCCCTCTCCCTCTAGTCATTGTCTTCTCAGAGCTGCTCTGACCATCTGGTGCTCTTGAGGTTGAGTGATACTCATAAGGCTGTTGCATCTTTGAACTTAAGCTCCCCGTGTGCATTTTAGCTGATACCTTCTGCATCCCCACAGAAATGCAGATACTTTTTTTGCATTCTTCTTCCAGTTGCTTTGTGCTGGAGATGAAACTTTAGGTGACAACCGTATTTGACAAGCAAGGAGCAGTAGTCTAGATACAGTCCCTGTGAAATCTAAAAGTCAAATGACTCCTCCTGACTGAGAAGTTGCCAACCTAGAAGCAATCTACTTATTGCTTAAAGTAGACATAAAAATAAAAGGAAAAAAAGAACAAATCTCTCTTAGCTGTTCTTTTTTTTCCTCATATGTTTGTTTACTCAAGACAGAAAAATGTGTCTGGTTAAGGTGCAAGTAAGTGGTGTTTGCAGGTCTAGCAGGATTGGTTCTACTTTTGGTGTACTTTTCAGCAACATTTTGTAGCTAGTGTCTAAGTGCCATAACTGCTGAGTTCTTCTGCTAGAGTGTGTTCTAGCCTGCATTCCTCTCTGCTACATTAGGGAATGGAAACTCCACAGGTCATAACCCACTAATGTAGTGATTTGTGATATCAGACGTTTTGTAAAATCCTGCTGCCTTTGTCCAGCTGTTCCTTTCTCTGTTTCTTGAAGTGGGAAGTTTTGTCATATCTTGTGGGTAAGATTATTTGATTTTTATTTGAATTTTCAGTGTCTTGGAAGCAAAAGGTTTTCTGAAGTGCGGTTTTGCAGAGGGACTCTGTTAATGGACTACATGTGTCTCTGTAACATCTTGTGGTGAGACAGTAGGTACACAGGGCAGACTGACAGAGCCCTTTTTTGGAGGGGGCAGCACAGAGTCGAGCTTGTTTTCAAACAAGGGATTACTGGATTCTTGTTTACTCTCTTGCAGTTTGCAAATTTATTTATGATTCTACTCCTAATCCCCCTATTTTAGGAGAGAATTGTGAGGAAAGGTGATTCATCCCTCACAATATCTGACACCCTCTGACTCTGAAGCCTGGATAGTTTGTGTACCCTGTGCAAAGTTTGGTGATTGCATAATTTTTGTGGCTGCCTGTTGCCAACACTGATATTTTTGGGTCACCTCTCTGATTCTTCTGACCATGGAAGTACTGACAGACTTAGACGTCATAGCAGGGACATACATGTTCTTTAATGGCTTTATTCTTTACTTTGGGGCAAATGACACCAGTGAGCTGTGCTTACCTGTTTTGACTGTCATCTTCCTCTACTATCTCAAAGTGAACTGAGAATTTTAAGTTTCTCTGCTAACTCCTTGTCAGTGCTGGAGCCATTTCAGGGTAACAGTGAGGCCATGTAGGTCATGCTGTCTCCAACATGTTGAAGGCAGCCACGTTTCTTGATCTGGTTTGTGTGGTTAGTTATGCAGTATCCCGCTGGCAGCAGGGCCTGGATGCAGATATGAAGGCCACAACTGTTAGCAACGAAGTTAGGTTTGTAATTTGGAGAAAATGATGGAGCAGCAGTCCAAGCTTGCACTACCTGAAGGATATCTACTCTACTCTACTCTACTCTACTCTACTCTACTCTACTCTACTCTACTCTACTCTACTCTACTCTCATGTGACCCCACCTTGAGTATTGCATCCAGCTTTGGAGACCTCAGTACAAGAAGGACAAGGATCTGTTGGAGAGTGTCCAGAGGAGGGCCATGAGTACGATCAGATACTTGAGTACCTCTTCTATGAAGACAGGCTGAGGGAGCTGAGGTTATTCAGTGGGGAGAAGAGAATGCTCCAGGGAGACCTTATAATGGCCTTCCAGTACTTAAAAGGGGGGGCTACAGGAAAGATGGGAAGGGACTCTTTACCAGGGAGTGTAGTGACAGGATGAGGGGTTTTTAAACTGAAAGAAGGTAGATTTTGATTAGTTGTTAGGAAGAAATTCTTTACTGTGAGGGTGGTGAGGCACTGGAACAGGTTGCCCAGAGAAGTTGTGGCTGCCCCATCCCTGGAAGTGTTCAAGGCCAGGCTGGATGGGCCTTTGAGTAACCTGGTTTGGTGGGAGGTGTCCCTGCCCATGGCAGGGGATTGGAACTTGATGATCTTTCAGGTCATCTTTCCAACTCTAACCATTCTGTGACTGTATGTCACATTAACTGTGTATTCTTCATATAGCTGTGCCTTAGGAGTAGCCGTGAACTTTAGCTGATATAATTACCCATTGACTGATGAGTGTTTTCCCCTGTAAACAACTTCTAATGCCGTGCAGTCTCTACTGGCTTCTGGATTGTCAGATGGAATGTGATTCAGGATATCCTAAATGGGTTGATTCCTGGTTACCCAAAGGAGAGAGACTGATACTGCTGCTTGCAAGACTGTCTGGGATATCTGGGCTAACAGACTCTTCAGTCACAACGTGGTTGCCAGAGAAGGATCTAGGACTTTTCCTTGAAAATTTCTTTGGACAATTTTTGATGAAACATGTTTCCTCCATCAAGTTGGTACGACCCTAATTTATTGACTTTCAGTTCATGTTTTGAGTCAATGCTTGTTTTCCTGAACCCTTAAAATGGGGATGTCTGTGTGCATGTGTTTGCCCAAAGTTTCCTAAGGAACATCTCTGAACATCAGGGACTTGGGCATGCTGCCTCCTGTGGAAAGCCTGTCCCTGTAATATGTTCCAAAATGTATTCTGTAACTGCTTAATATTCACCAATATTTAACAGGAGCATGTTGATATCCACCAGAAGCTATGAACTTGGAAAAATGAGAACTAAGTAGAGACCAGAGACTGTCCCAGCACTGACCTTCTCACTACCTATTTCTTCTTGCTCATCGCCCCAGATTCTCTCTTTTCTATAGCAGAGTAACATTATCATCTTACTTGCCCTTTGCATTTTTATAAATATAAAAAAATTACCAGGATATTTTTAATTAGCTGTTAAGAAAAACCTCTTTCTGATTTATTGCTCCCTTGGAAAGATAAGCCTCTAGCAGTCATTTTGAAATTTAGTGATATTTTTGCTTCAGAGGTTATGAAAAAATATTTCTTTTTGAGGGAGAGAGAAGGGGAAAGGAAGTCAAACTTTCGAAATCAGTCTCCTGCACTGAGGAAGGCCAGCCAGAGCTAGGTTCATGAATAAAACTTGTTTTTAAGTAGCAAAGTTTCTGAGTGAAGGAAAAGACAAACTGCAATTGAGAAAGCTCTTGAGGCCAACATGAGCAAAACTTTTGGTTCGCTACCATGGCCCAGGCACAGTTGCACTGTCATAGAGTAACTGAGGCAGAACATTACTATTTGCCTCCGTTATGAATGCTAAGTATGAGTACACACAGTTGCTTATTCTAGGTGACTTTGAGAGTTTTTTTGGGATGATGATGCAGAGACAGGACATTGTCCTCATCTTTACCCAAATCTGTGAAAATCCCTCACCACAGAGTATTCACATGGAGGAGCTGCTAATATTGCTTTCAGAAGGAAGGACAAGTATCAGGGCTTTGATATGACAGCTTTAAGACCAAATCTTTGCCATTTTCACCCCTTCTATGCCATTCAGTTAGTGTCTTTTAAAAGCTTTATGCAAGTCTTACCTATTTACCTACAGCTATGCATCAAAATCAATACCTTCTCCGTAAAATTAATTTGATGTGTTACAGTACTGGAGAGAATTTCCAGTGGGAGCACTGGGAAACTGAAGATTACTTCACAAGTAAACATCTGTGGTCTGGTGCCAGAAGGCTATTCTATGTGTAAGGACAACTTCATCATTTTTGCTTTTATGTATATCAAAATCATAACTGAATGAATCTTCTTTGTGATTATGAAGGAATCTGACTGGGATCATTTTCTCTTCTTTCTGCCAGTGGCAGCTTCTGGACTGTTAATGTAGTTGGGGTAAAAGGACCTAGTCTAATCAGGCTACGCAAGACCTAATGCATCCTCCATCTTGATCCCCTGCGTCATATGGAGCTCTTCTCAGCATTGTTCCTCCTGATGCTTCATCTAACCTGCTGTGCAAAAAGGACTGCTCTAATTGCATTTGCTTACTACACAGATTTGTGTGGCAAACAGATTTTGCCATACTTTATGCTAGAAATTTTAACAGAACACTTTCTCAACTGATGGGTTTTTCTCCCCCAACAATTTGGGTCCAGCTGTTTATTTAACAAATAATGGTGCCGCTCTTTTCTTTTAGCACCCTCTAATAAACCAAGAGTAAATTACCGGCTGACCTACTTACTGGGATTGCTTAAATAATCCTCAATATGGCAATATAATTTGATGCCTTAAAATACAGGGCACAGAAATTGCAAGTTAAAAGAAGATATATTGAATGTTAATGAAAATACAATTGTTTTCATAATAGCCTGAGGGATTTTTTGTTTCATATCTAATGTTCCCCTCCTTTCTTCCCTTCATCTGCATGATTTTGATCTCCTCTCTTGTAGATGAACTAATTCCTGAATCTCTGAATGAACTGGGCAAAACACTAATAATCTGGAGCTAAAATAAGAAGTTTACAAAAAAGATAGATGTGTTTTCTGTCTTTTAATATGTAGCATGTTTTAAAGGAAGGGAAAAATGCATGCTTGCATCACACCATTTCTTGCTTTGTGTATTCTTGTGCATCTCTGTGCAATTCCCAGTGACAGCCTCACTTAAAGAAGAATAGTATTTCAGGAATAAGGGGAAACAATAAGTTTTTTTCTTTTAAAAGGCAATGGGAATGGTTCAAAGTCTACAGTGTGGGTAGTCATCTTCCAGATTTAGCAAAGCAGTTCAGTAGATTCTACCTAATAAGCATTTTGTGTTACAGATTTGTGTTATAGCACTGAATCTAAATTTCTGTAGATCAGGAATGACATATCTATATTCATATTTTTCTGTTTGGGACAATTTCTTTCAGTAATAAGATATGAAGAAGAGATGCTATCCTGTCAACATTTTCTGCTTATTTTTCTTTCTAGTTGCTGCCACCTTCCTACTGTATTGAATTGAGTCCTTATATTATAAACATTTATATGTAGTGTGCATTACTGCTTATCTACATAAATAATTATCAACTATCTCTAAGCTTCATATGTGAAAGAGATGCAGATCAAATCTTGACAATGATGAATCTACTTTTCACTATACCTTGGCATACGTATGCTAAGCTCCTAGTGATCTGTCATGGTGATTTGTATTCTTCGTAACTCACCTTGTTTTATAATAGAGTTTGAGCTGAAGTTCCTGAGCATGGCTGAATTTCAGAGGTGTTAAATGCACACCCTAGCCATCACTTTGAATATTTTACTTCAACACATACCCATTAGTAATGATATCTCTAATTTCCACTTAGTTGATTAAGCAACTTCTTAGGATTTGAGCTTCTGAGTATGTCATGGAATCATAGAACAGTTTGGGTTGGAAGGGACCTTAAACATTATGTAGTTCCAACCCCCCTGCCATGGCCAGGGACACCTGCTGAGGGTGCACTCAGTCCTACTGTCCATGTCACTGACAAGAGATGTTAAACAGCACCAGTCACAGTACTGACTCCTGAGGAACATCACTCATCACTGCCCTCCGCTTCGACATCGAACCACTCCACTGAAGACTTCCAGCAAATGTGTGGTTACTAGTAAACCAAGCAATGTTACAACTTCAGCTCTGTAGAAGCCTTTGCTCATACTTACAATCTTGTCTTAAACAAGGACCATTTATTACATGGTTAGGAATTCTCTCTGTCTGGGTTTGTTGGATTTCTGCTCTAACAAGTTCCAGGCATCTTAAAAAATATTAATGTCTGATCCAACAGACTTTACTCTGCCCAGGGGAAGGGCTCTATTGAATGAGGAAGACCTAAACCTAGATGTGAATCAGAGAAAACATGACAGCAACTTGGAGTGGTGAGGAAAGCGTCTCAGATATGCCATAGCAACTTTCAACAAAGAACTGGCAGCACCTGGATCAAATTGAAATGGTTGGTCACTTTAGTAGCTGTGGAACAAGACTAATAATTACCTAGTGACAGCACTGTGAACCTTCAACTTCTGATTCTAACCAGGAGTCATATTTACATTCAAACAAAACAATGGGACTAGATAAAGAAGAACTTGGCTATACTACAGAGGTTTGATAACTATCTGGTGGTAGTTGAAAAATTCAAAGAGAGAAGTTGTGGAACCAGGTAAGTTCACAGGATGTCTTTACAGAGGAATTAGAATACAGCGTCTCTTGCTTAATTTTAGGACCTATGTACTGCTGTCATGTTGTCTAGGAGACTGTTGAATTATTTCACGAAGAAAGTGATGAAAGCTTTGTGATGAGTCATGTAAGACTGGACCAATAAAGCACTAGAAAATGTTACAGAAGCAATTGGGTATTAGCCTTAAGTGGGGAAGGACTCAGTAGATTCAGCAATCTTTATTTTGATAGTGGAAAGTAGGAAAGAAGAAGAAAGGAAAAACAAGGAAGATGCATGTGATTCCACTCAGCTGCATTTCTCCACCCGGTCAGGATCACAAGTGTTTAGTTAGCATTACAGACACGGGCTGACTGTAACACCTTACTGCTTGCTCAGCGAGAGGCCCTAGAACAGAGTTGTTAAATAGTGCCAAGTTGTTATAAAGTGCCAAAACTATGCAAAAATCAGAGGGATGATTAAAATCCAAACCTTCTTTGCCTTAACAAA
Organism: Thinocorus orbignyianus; assembly: GCA_013400375.1. Classification (NCBI taxonomy): domain Eukaryota; kingdom Metazoa; phylum Chordata; class Aves; order Ciconiiformes; family Thinocoridae; genus Thinocorus; species Thinocorus orbignyianus. The sequence goes on from VXBW01004156.1 coordinate 110,813, forward strand.
CTCTTGCCTACTCTTTCCAATCAGTTTATTCTGGAATAATGATCACAGAAACATCTTGGTTGGATGTCCTTATAGTAAACTCTACTAAGTCTATTAGTTTTTTTCACTCTTCCTAGTCTTTGTCTTCAGTGAAACTCCATGGAGATATTTGAGCTATTTGCAGAGTAGAAGGTGTAAATTAGCCTGTACAAATCTTTATGCCGTTTATGGTTTATGGCTTTCAGGATCTGAGGTAGCTATTTCAATACTTCATGCTTTGATGACATTGGAAATCTCCAAGTCTTCAGCCTCCATTTTGCTGTGAGGTTTTTCCTGTGGTGTGGACAGTTTGAGCTGGGTTGTTCCCAGCTTTTCTCTGTCCATGACAAATGTGTGTTATTGGTATTAGCACCTGGAAAGAGAGCAGAAATCTTTCAATGTGTCACCCTTTCTTATGCAGCAGGGTGTCTAAAAATGTATTAGACATGTCAAACAAGAAGTTTTTCTTCAATTTGGAAAGAAGGGTTGCAGGAAAAGAGGTGAAGTGGATTTTCTCAGCAGCAGAAGGAACAGGGTTTCTTACAACACTTGCACAACTGAGACAGGTTCCTTCTTAATTTCCATGCCAGAGGTCAACAGGTGGAATATCACATCTCTCAGTGGGAAAACCTGCTCTGAAACACTCCTTCTGAGTGGTTTGAAAGGGTGTGGTTGTACGTACAAGTCCCAGCAAGTGCAAGTTGCACTTCTTTAGTTGATGGGGCACCCTCTTGAAGTTTTCAATAGTAAGACAATGCCCTACCTGAGAAGAAGCAGGCAGAAGAGCTTCAGGTCTGTGGACAAGATAAATTAATGCACTGGGAACCAGACAAGGAATGCAAAGGGAAAAAGAAACACAAATTAAGTAGTCAAGAGACTATGGTTACATGTTTAGGCCTGAAATTTGCTAGGATGTCCTGTGGTCTTATTACGGATATGGACTCAAGTGGTGTTTCCCATTATATCACACTAGAGTCTATTGAAATAGGTAGTGTATATAATCCCCAGGACTTTTTAAGGGACCTAAGGCTGTAATTTGGCTCCCCTCCCCTCCCTGTCAACTAGTTTGAGGATATGAAAAGGAACACTAATTTGGTAGCACTTAAGAGTCTGGCATGGTGTAAATGATGATCCTCAGCGTGCTATGAGGGAAAATTTGTATTTGCTGTGATCTAATCTCTTATGCTTAGCAGCCCAGTAATTTCATATAGCAGCTGAGAGGAAATTAAGAATGTTTGATCTTAGATCCAAGAAGATACAGACTGTAAGAACTGGGAGGGCAAGCCACAGAGGCCAGAGATGTGTATGGGTTTTGTCTATTCCAGTTTTCAAATTTTACGCCTTGGCAGTTTGAGATTTTTTAATCCATTCCAAAAATCCTTGCTACAGTATAGTATCTATTTTTAGCATCTGGACATGGAACACTCTTAAATATATAGCGTAGCAGAAATTGGGCACTCCACTTGTTCTCAGTGCTGCTGCTACTCATTTGGGACTACATATTTAGCTGAGCCTGGAATGTGAGCTGCACAAGCGTCAGTGTCCGGTTCTGTCATTCTGCCTAAACAAAAAGCTGGAGAGAAACAGGGAGTGAAGGCAGTAGTTCCAGGGAGCTGAAGAGCTGGGCAAGTCTGATCCTTTCTCTGGTGCTTCGCTGACTTGGCCCAGCTGCTTCCTCAGACTACCTGGGGAGGCAGGGCAGGACTAGTCCCTGCCAGGGTGGGATGCCGCTGCACACAGGAGTGCAACAAGTCAGGCAGCAGGCAGGATGCAGCGTGAGAACAGCATCCCTTAATTTGAACTGACAGCATTTGATGTAACACATCAGAAGCTGTAAGGGCCAGGAGGCGTTGCTTTTTAGCCGTCCCCTGTGATTCTATGGCTGTTGATGTCAACTTGGGATAGCAGAGGCTCCTGCGAGATTACAGAGGCAGGATAGAAAAGGTCTTGCTTTCTCATGATATCTGTGTGCTAATTGAATTGTTTTTCCTTAGCTTTCTCAGATTTTGGAGCATCATAGAATCATAGAATGGTTAAAGTTGGAAGGGACCTTAAAGATCACGGAGTTCCAACCTCCCTGCCACAGGCAGGGACACCTTCCACTAGAACAGGTTGCTCAGAGCCCCATCCAGCCTGGCCTTGAACACTTCCAGGGATGGGGCAGCCACAACTTCTCTGGGCAACCTGTTCCAGTGCCTCACCACCCTCACAGTAAAGAATTTCTTTCTAATATCTAATAAAAATTTACCCTCTCTCAGTTTAAAACCATTACCCCTATCACTATGCCCCATTTTTCCTGTAGCCTCCCTTTAAGTAGGCTGGAAGGAAGGCTGCTATAAGGTCTCCCCGGAGCCTTCTCTTCTCCAGGCTGAACAGCCCCAGCTCTCTCAGCCTGTCTTCATAGAAGAGGTGCTCACACATCTGATCATCCTCATGGGCCTCCTCTGAACCCACTCCAACAGGTCCATGTCGATCTTGTGCTGAGGTCTCCAAAGCTGGAAGCAGTACTCCAGGTGGAGTCTCTCCAGAGCAGAGTAGAGGGGTAGAATCACCTTCCTTGACCTGCTGGCCACGCTGCTTTTCATGCAGCCCAGGATGCAGTTTGCTTTCTGGGCTCCAAGCGTACATTGTCTGCTTCTATTGAGCTTCTCATCAACCAACACCTCCAGATCCTTTTCCTCAGGGATGCTCGCAATGCATTCACCACCCAGCCTATATTCTCTTATGTAACACTGTGACTTTGGGAATTTTTGTATAGAAATATTGAAAAGCTGTGCAGTCCTAGTTCTGCATCACTTTTCTTACAGAGGGGCAGAACTGGCATGCAAATGGAGGTTAAATATTCACACTTTCTCGCTTTCTATTTATTTCCAGGAATCAGACTGTACTTGCACAGATGTACAGGTTGAAATCCAAAACTGGATGTCCAGTACTCAAGATTCATACCATGTTTTAATTGTGCCTTGTGCAGTCAGATTATATTCAGTGATATGATGCATGAAATGGCAGACAGAAGCATTCTGTGGGGACTGTCACTTAGCAGCAGCAATCCTATCAAAACATTGGCAGGAATGCATAGTTTGCAGCTCTGCATAAACCCTAGGTCTCACTGGAATCTGAAGATGACTTGCACCGAGTAAGGAATTGCTACACTTTGAATAAACCGAAGTAACTGGAGAAAGCTCAAGCACTGACCTTCCTCTGGTTTGGACCCTCGCTGCCCCAATTTGAGGAAGTGTATTCTGAGCTTGCCGATTAATACATATTTATGCTGCTTATTGAAAGAGACAACACCCTGGCTATTACATCTCCTACTTGCTGATGGACATGATGTGGTTGCTGTGGCTGTTAAGCAAAATACATAATTTTTACTTTGGTCTCTTAGAAGTTGTTTTAGCACGTTCAAGTTGCTTTTGGTATCCTGGCTTGGTTAATCTCTGTATGTTACAGTCATTACAGTACAGCCTGGAGAAAGCTTTGGGTTAAGGTGCAGTAGTGGAAGGCACTGTATATACAACTGTTTTTCTGCAGTGCTTTGTTCTTGTAAACTTGCTATTGCAAGATACAGCACACAGAATGACAGAAGAAAGTGAAGCTGAGAAGTTACTTGCCCTGTCAGCAGGGTCAGACCCAGAGTTCAGATCCTAGACCTAGATCTTGCCTTGTTGGACTGGGAGGCCACTGGATGCCAGCTGGTCACAGGCAGTCATCCCGCAGGTGTGTCCAGGATTGTGGATTTGAATTAGCTGCCAGTTATGGTGTAGGAGATGGATAAGGAGGATGTTTAGTGGTGATGCTGTGATTCAGCAGCAGAGGGCAATTCCTTGTGTCCTCTCCCAAATACCTTGGGAACTCCAACAAAGAGAGGAGGTAGACTCTTTCCATCTCTCATCCTAGCCAAAAACCCACAACCTTTGCTGACTTACTTTCACCCCACAGTTTGTTTGTGAATAAGCAATCTGAGGTGTGGAAATTAGTTACAATCAATGGGGGTTTTGTTCCTGTTCTTGGTGTCTTGGATGGCTGTTGGTTTTTTTAATCTGGGAAGACTGAAGTAAATGAGTAAGAGGCTTTTTCTTTGTTTATGCTGGTTTGCATGTATGCAGCTATTGGTATGAAAAGCAGCCATTCCCTGAGCATCCCGACTAAACAAAAACCTTCAGAGCAAAGTGCTTAGAAAGAGCAAACAAGAAGTGCAGACTTGGGGTAGAGGCGGTGGGGGTGGTGGGTGAACACTATTTTTTTAATTTACACTGGCATTGCATCAGCGACCTAGGAAAGAGTTAAACGTCAGAATCTGCTGATCTTCTTTTCACCTCCCAAGCTTGTGCCTTACAATAAGGAAGGCTTTCCTGTCCCCTTTGGAAAGAAACAAGTTTAAAACCATGGCGGCTGGGGATGGCCCCAAACTCTGTGGCTGGGGGTGGCACCATGCTCGGCACAGCCCGGATTCATCAGGAAATGAGATGCAGCCAGCATCAGCAAGACAAAGGCAGAGATAATGAGAACGGGAACTAACCCAAAGAGTTAAGGGAATTGCACAGCATCTGATGAAAGCTGGAAGAAAAACCCGGCTGGTGCATTTGAGCTCTGTGTGGTCGCCTACACTTCAAGAGACCCAGCCCATCGCAGGATGCCAGGAGGGGAGGATGCGACAAGCGGGTCCCACCTCGGTAGGTCCCATCTCCATCACAGCACGACGTGCTCCTGGCCAGCTACAGGAGGGGAAGAGATATTAATGGAGTTTTCTCCTCTCCTTCTGGCACAGTTTTGCAGAGAGGTGGGAAATGGAGGGAAGGAGTTAATCTCTGTGCAGACTGTGCCTCCTCCCCTCTTTTTTCTCTCCACTCCTATGTTGTTGCTGTACCCCAGCGCTCCTGCTTGGTCTGAGCTGCGGATGCAGCAACTGCCTCCTTGCACACTTCCCAGGCACAAATACAGCCTTCTCCAAAACTGACACGATTTACCATTTAAAAAAAAAAAGTAACAAAAAACCAAAAAAAATCAGAAAAAGACTTATTTAATCTATTCTCAGGAATTTGTGCTAATGGAACACCTCTGTTTAGTGATCACAGTGTGCTTTTTGTTTAACCTTTCTGAGAAGAGGGGACTCCAAAGCCAGCTCTTTCTGGAAACTTAATGATCAGACCCCTCCTCCTTCTAGCTTTCACCCCTTTCTCACTATCTGTTGCCCAGGAGTGCTAGTTGGGGGGCCACTGTGTGAGGAAGCCCAGCTAATGCTGTCTAGACCAAGGAGGAACAAGGGAGTCAGTGGACATCCCTGTCCAGTTTCCCACAGAAATGATGTCAAATAGCTGCAGTTCCAGCGTTGCAGTGAACCCTCTCCTTCACAAAAATTTCAGTACAAATTATTTTGAAAATTAGAGCCTTTCATATACCTGCCTCAGTACCTTCTGAGATTTCATTTTGGGCAAGGGTGGAGCCTAGGAGTTATATTTAAGATACCAAACACCTTCCCAGGGCAGCTCCCTCCTTTTCAATCACAAAAGAATGTCTCAAGCTTTAAACTTCTTGATATAAAGCATGCTTAGGTTCAGGGCAACTTCTCATATACACTTTCAGACTAATTTGGAGAACTGTTTTAGCTGGGAAAATGTAGGTAGTTATGCCAATGTTAACATTTCATTGAAGAAAAAAATAAAGAAAAGAAAGAAGTATCAGTACCTTAGGGATTTGGCACAGGACTTTGATGTTTGGCAAAGAAATATTCCTGGAGTCAAATAGGTGGTTTTTGCCATCCCTGCAGAAACCCTGCCCGATTTGGTTGTATTATAAAACTCTGAAAGTTACTATTCCTGCATGTGCAGTAGAACTTGCTGGCAACCCTGCTCTGCTGCTTTGTGAATACTCTGCCCTCCCTGGATTATATTCCCACACCCCACTGAACCCTGAAGTCCTTCTGCAGTCTGGAGACTGAAAATATGGTCATTGAGTTTTGAACAGCACTGATTTGCTTTTGGAACTCTGGTACAAGCATTCCTAGAATAGGATCAACGTTTCCTGCCTGTGCTTGGGCTAGCTCACCTTTCTTTTTCAGTGGAGGAGATTCCAGGCCTAGGCTCAAGTATCAGGGAAATTTGGCACGTGTCACTTGATGGTAATGCTAGTGCCAGGTCATGGGGAGAGGAATGGGAAGCTGTATTAGCCTGTGGGAAGATCTGGAGACTTTCTCTGGCAGTGCTGAGCATTTCGGCCCAGGGACTCCATGTCTGTAATGCTCTTCCTCTTACATATGGGAGCATCCCTTTCCATCTTGTTGTCTGACTTTCCAGTGGAACTGTTATGGAGGAGATAGGGCATGGGGCATAGGAGATAGGGCCCATGGACTTTTGCAGGTGGGGTAGGACAATAAGATTTTGTAAAATATATTGGACCTTAATGGAGATTCAGAATCTGCATCCTCTCCAGTGGGTGTTTTCCGTGGCAGAAATATACTTTGACTGTTATCATCAGCTGTGTGTGACTGTAGTTGTGTGTGATTTCTCAGCTCTTTTACCTTTCTTGGGGGCTATTCACAAAAGGAGGAGCTCTCCCAAATCAGAGAGAGAATCTTCCCAGGAGCCAGCATAAAGGCCAGCAAGACTAAGCACCATTGCAAGACTCTCCACAAAGAGCAAAGCCTGCTTCTTTACCTTGACACAAAGAGCAGCATGTGCAGGAAGGAAAAAACCCACTTCTTCCCTTCAAAAAAACATGACAGAAGACCCAACAACAGACGTGAAAGAGCCTGCATGATAAAAGACACTCTACTGCACATACTTCTTGAAAAGAAGATGAGAGAATGTTTAGCATATGGTAGACATTAATCAATTAATTTAATGCAGTGCTGGAATCACTCAGATACATCAGCAACCAGGCCAAGCTAGGAACTTAAGTAGAATTACATTACATGTAATATATAAAACATATTATACGATTTGGCATTTAGCAAATGTTAGCAATCCAGCATAGATGATAAAGAACTGAAAGCTATGGCTTCTCCCAAACCACAGAGATGCACAGAAAATGTCAATAAAATTTGGTTCTTGGGTTATACTCTGTTACTATAATGTGTTAAAGAATACTTAACCTAGCATAGGAAGAAGGGAGGAGCATCGCAGGCCCCACAGTCTATCCAGTGGCCAATTTCCCACTAATTTCTTTGATTTCAAATCATATTTCCTCCTGTTCTCATGTGGAAGGGGACACACCAAGAGGGAGAGTGGCTGGAAATCTCCACTCAGGCTGATCACAGTGCCCAGAGAAACACCCTCTGGATTCCACAATCCTTAAGCACAAACTTCTCTTGTTGTTTCCTCCTTCTTCTCTGCCGAAACTTTCTTCTTTCTTTCTCTTGTGTACCTTACCATTTCCCTCCTTGTCCATTGATTTTCCCTTAAGGTACTGGTGGCCTGGAGCAGAGTGGTTCTGAAATGCATCAGAGCTTTAGGAGCTTGTACCTGACCTGCTTCTAAATTATCAGATTGCTGAGGAGACAATCACTTCTTTGACTTCATTCAGCACAATAAATTGTCTGTCTGTCTTGTAACATTTGTTTATGTCAGAGTCCTTTAGTTCTGTAAGCTTTGCTTGACAATACAGTCATCTTCTGCACTGCTAGCACTTCGCTTTCCTCTTCCCTTGGGATTCAGCTTTTAAGTCTCTGTGGCAAAACCTCAGCCATTGCTTTCTTGAAAGTACCCCCAGGCACCATGTGATTCTGCTCCTATGCGCATTCCTAAGCAACAGCCACCACTACTGTCAGCTCTACCATGAAGATCATCCTGCCTTCCCACTACTTCTTTTATAAGATCTGCTGCTTCGGAGATCAGTATGATTGCTCCCATGGGGCCAGTGCAGAAAGGCAGTCACAAACTGAAATGAGAAAGTATCGCCGGTATTGCCTAGCTGCATCCTTCCCGTCTAACAGAGGGAAGCTTCTTTTCTCTAAGTCTTGAATTGGGTTTTGTTACTTGTGGCTGAAGAAGAGAATTGCCTAGAAACCTATCTCCACCAACCAAGAGAGGATCAGCAGTTTGTTTACCCTGGAGTCATTATTTTCTTAGGGGTGCTAAAATAGTTAAGATTTTAAAGGCAAATAAAACCTGTAAATTACATTTTTAATTACAGATTTGTACGTAGGTTTGGAGAAACAGTGCAAAGAGTAAGATGTCCATACAGAAATGTGGATATTGCAAGTGGCCATCGTGCCAGTGTACACACTATTATCTATACTTACTTTGTGCAGACTCATCCACAACATCTGGCCTAATTTGTAACCCCTCACTCTCTTGAAAGGTGTAAGTAAGATGTTTTTGTCCCTTTTTACATGTAGGGTATTCTGCATCTGGAACTCCATAGTTTCCAGGAAGGACATGCACAACAGCCTGCATTGCACTTGTCATGTATCCACGGCCCCTCCTCACCACTTGGCATTGTGTTGGTGATAAGGTCTGAGCTTCCATGGCAAGATTTGAAATGGAAAAGCATTATTCTTTCAAGAATCTCAAAGCATGCTCAGAATACTAGCAATTCTAAACTCTACTTAAGATTTCTTATGACATATAACTTGATTGCAATGTAGTCTTTTGCAGTTTAATTCAAAGGTTTGTGCAAGATCGAATCCTTCCCAAGCACGAGCATGTGCAGTTTCACTTGGAGTGACGAATATTTGCCATGCCTGAAGGGCAAATTATTGAACCAAATTTGGCCCAGAGGCATAAACCAGCCTTCTGCTTCCCATGCGTAATATCAGAAATATAATCACATAGTCATGTTCCTTGAAGATTCCTAGACAACACAAGCTCTGCTGATAGAAACCCAGTTTTAATTGAACTCTGAAGCCAAAGAGCAGTTGACTGACACAGAGGTAGTGTCAGTGTAGTACTAGAGATAGTACTAGACCCTTGTAGAAAGCTAAATGGCCTTTCTCTGCATCACTTTATTTTCAATTATACAATCGTTCTAATCTGGAAAACCTTTGTAGGGAGGCTGTATCTTCATTGACAAAGCTTTGAACAACATAATTTAATTTTTTACGGCTAGCAATGAACTTCTCCATTTAACACCAGGTTTAGTTTTGCCTTGTGAAAACCAGCAATGTCAGCCCCTTTCTTTTCATAAGGAGCTTAATGCAGCATGACCCAAAGCTTGAGCCTCCTTTATGGAAGGAAAATAAAATAAACATTTTTCTTTAAGAGGAAAAAGAACAGTATTTCTTTGTGACTGCTCAAAGTCATTTCACATCATCTTACAAAGCATGATGGAAATGGATGTGTGACTCACTCCCTTTTTTTAGGGCCCTCAGACACAAAATATTCAGCTTACATTATAATGCCCTTTACAAAGAGGTGTTCCTTATTAATACAACAAGGGAAAAGTTGATAAAGTAAACTCCCCTTACACATCATGAGTCATGAGAATGCTGGGGTTTGTACCAAAGCTCAGTGACTTCAGTAAGCTTAGAGTTGAGCTGGGAAATATGTGCTTTCTTCAGCACTCCTTGAAATGCAGCCCATCCTTGTGGTGGCAAGAAGCCGTAGTGGACTGGGTGGCCCCTGGAATGTGAGCTACCCATTGCCAGGCAGTATACATGTTTTAAGGGAAACATACTTTCCCTCATTGGCGGAGAGTGGAGAGGGCTGAGAACCCTCACAACTTGAGTAACAGCTCCTGCCAGGGCTAGAAAGGATGCTGATGAGCTGGTCTTGAGAGGTTCACATTGGACTGTGCCAATACCCAAGATGTGATCGGGACTTCAGCTCAGGTTCATGGGATACGGAATCACCCTCCACGCAGTAGCAGTGATCATTCCTGAGCTGACAAGTTGTCGGTTTTGCATTGCAGTCTAAGGCACTCTCAGATTTCAGCTCAAGCCTTAGAAACTTAGCCTTAAAGGAGTTTGAATTTGAAGCCATGTATTGGCTCTGTCCCTTCACATCATTAACAGAAAGAGAGATGAATCACAGACTCATTTCCCTAGCCCAGAAGGCTGCCAAAAAACTAGTCTCTCAGGGAAGAGGGAATAACCTCAATCATAGCACTTGTTGGCCACAGACTCTGAATTTCCAGCAACCAAGTGGAAAGCCAAGGTGGAAAACCAGACTGACATAGTTTGACCCCTTTCTGCTTTTAAGTGAGGGGAGTGCACTAAGATGAGTAATTAGCATGTGCTTTGGGTTCCATTTTACATCAATGATCTCTACCAGTAACACAAATCTTATAATTTGGTATGCGTCTCTTATCACCCCTCCTTCCTGTTCTGCTGGTGGTGGTGGTTGAGTCTTCCTTGGTTAATGAAGTCTTTACATTTTATAAATTTTGTCTCTAGAACTAAATTCCAACCAGAAGGACTGCAACAGATTTGGCTCTGTGGTGGCCTCATCACACTTCTGTGTGTGACTGTCTTGCTGTCTGGGGAAAGGAGATAGGGGAATGGATGATTTGCACTTGTTTCTGCAGAGCTGTTAAATTCCTTAACAGCATTCTTAAGCTAAGACCTCATTCAATTTGCACGGGGTATCTGAGGGAAAAGTGTTTGGGGCACTTCGAAATATTAAGACTGTAAATTTTAGCACTGACCACAGTAAGGTGGATGAGGAAGGGAGAGAATGAAGACAGGGTAGCTGCTTTGTTGCTTTTATTGGTGTCTTCATTTGGACATAACCCCCACAACGTGGGTAATTCTTTGCTTTGAGCTGTGAATGAGGAGTGGCATGCATTTGTAAGCCTGGCAGTGTAGACTCAGTTTAGAAATAAGGGAACCACGACAGAGGGGTGCAGAACAACTCATCTTAAGCCACACAGCTGGTCAGTACAAAAGTCCAGTTGTCTAGTTTCCCAGAGTGCTGCTTCTCTGATATCAGAGAGGTTAGTAATCCTGCCTGGTGAAAATGAGCCCTGCCCTGAATGATATCTGTTGGGGGTGCTAATGGATCACAGTACAATCCGTTGCCCAGAAACACCCCGCTATCAGAGTAGCTGCAGGGACAAACCTTGACCCATTGTGGATGTCCTGCGTGAGGTTCTGATTCATGTTTGTCTGCACAGGATATACATGGCACTAACCCTGGGTGTATGACTGCTGGATGGGACTTGTCGTGGCCCAGAATGCAAACAGCGTGTGTCTCGTTCATAGTCCAGCTTTTCAGCTTCAGTTGCTAGTAAAGGGGAGGATGAAATAAGATGATATTAGCCTGTGAATTGGAGCATCCAGCAACTTCTCCCTTGCTGCCAACTGTGCTGCAAGGTGTGCTACTGCTACACCAGGGCTAGCAGAAACCTCAGGATAGTATCTTAAGGGGCCCCAGGGAGAATTTGTTTGCCCATCTGAGGAAGGGCAGTTTGCTCATCTGAGTCCATAAACTTACCTCTATAAATTTACTACAGTGGTTTTAATAATTCAGTTTCAATGAATACAAATTAGGCTGGGGAAACTCATTCTTGTAGATACAGCTCTCACCTCTATGTTCTACTTCATATTAGAAAGGGAAGATACTCCTTTATCTTACCTCAGAAGGATGTTCTTATTTCTGTGAGATAGTCTGAAGATTGATGTAGCTATATAAATGAGAGGGTCTGGACCTTTGCATGTGCATATGTGCACATACATGTGTGTGTATGTACGTATGCAGGGTTACATTTACATCTTATTTGCCACAGACTGATCTGATCTAGAAGCTCTTTGAAAACTGGAAGTGCTCCAGTGCCCCTTCCTCCTACACACGTATTTACACACGCACCAGTGTTCTTTGGACCCTTGGTGTTACACATGGGTTTGTAAATGGAGAACTGAAACTGTCAGAGCAGGTGAGGCAGCAGGAAGGAGAAGCCATCATCAGGAGTGACCCGATCACACCCCAGAGCTAACCAACCTTCTCCACATGATGGAGAGTGAAGATTATGGGGAATGGAAACACAGGCTGAACCCCCAAAGCAACCAGTTGCCTCAAACCCCCTCTGGCACCTCGGCGGTTGAGTTTCATGTAAGCTAGCACCCCAGCTGACCTTCTTGAGGTTACAGGGTGCTGTGTGATGAGATGGCAGCCAGTGGTAGCAGGGCTGCAGGCCAGGAACAAGGGAAGGAAGGCTAGTTCTTCAGGTCTGAGTTTTGTTGACGCTGGCTTGTATTTTTCCATGATTGGTGTTTGGATGCTAATATGCTAAAGGAGAGGCAGAGCTGGTTTGACAGATCCATGCTTGTGCTACGATGAAATTCCTGGAGCAGAGAAAATTTTCAACCATGCAGAAATCTTTTGATGTTGTAAACTGTGTTCAGGAGGGCAGCAATTCTTCCTGGAGCTCTCAGCCATGAGCATTTGGATATTGACTTTAAGCAGAGGGCAGAATGACACTGAATGAAGGTTTTATTCATGGGATCCTCTGCCACACGCATCTGTTTGATAGAACAAAGGCAGAGAAAAGTCCCAACACTGAAATAATTTTTTCTTCTCTGAACTTCATACTTACTTAAGGGGTCCATAATGTATAAATGTGCCACTGAGTGAATGCAGATTTGTTTCAGTAAGATGAACTGGCCCAGCACAATATTGCTAAGTCCAAATAGTTGGTCTGAAAAGGTAGGTTCACAGACATTCGATAGCAAGTTTCCTGCTGTGAACATGTCAACCTAGAACTTCTTTATGAAATATTGCTGAAAAATGTGTATGGTTGTATTTGGTTATACATCAATCTGGAGTTAAGTGAGAAGAGCAGAATTAAGATGGCATTTATGAACTTTCAAATGTTATTCCATTACTGGAAATCCTGAATGTCACATTAATTTGGATTACTGTGCTTTAAATAATTCATTCAGGAGAGAGTAAAAAAGAAAAAAAGTCTAAAATCCTTTCCGATTCAGCTTAGGATTGATCTTTTGGGGCCAAACTGGGTGAATCCAAGCAAAACTTTCAAAATTTTCATGACTTTCACCTGAGGTCACCCCATTCCAGTCAAGCCTCATCCAAAAGCTTCTGAATGTGGGCAGGTTTCAGCAAACCTAGTGAAGCTGTGGATTTGCACTGCAACCTGAAACTTAATGAGATGCAGGTGTTTGATAAAATGTTGTGCAGAGATCCACTTGTGGCATATGGGCAGGCTTCAAGAAGTGTTTGGTGCAGTGTGTCTCTCAGCACACCAGGCCGCTAAATGTTAAACAAAAGATCACAGGGACAGTGTACAGTTACAGCCTACATCTAGGGAAGAACAGATTATTATTTTTTTCCCCATACATATTTTTCATTTGTCATGAAACCTGTCTTCAAGTAAACAGCAGTACAAAATGTGAGAGACCTGGAAAGCGGTACCCTTGAAAGCTGCTACTGAGCCTGTGCAGCCTTTAGAATCAGATGTCACACTAAAGACATCTGAAAAAGTGCCAAATGGAAATTAAAAGTTAGTCAGACAATTAAACTGGTGGAGTAGAAAAGATTGCTCATCAGTGCAGACCAGAAGTGTGAGGCAAAACCATCACGCTGTGTGAAGGTGGCAGGGGGCAAAGGCACAGCATTTTGTGGAAAGTGCCAGAGGGTCATATATTCTTGCAAAAAGTGTCACTTACCAGGGAAGGGCTCAAGGTGACAGCATGGAACAAAGGGAAAACAGTGCAGAGATTTATGCAGGGCTAAGAGGTTATTTCTGTCAATAAGGGATATTAAAAAGTTTACTGACCAGATGGTCACGAAGCACAGCAATAAAAAAGTTCATAAACGGCTACTTTGGTGAGCCTGGCACCGGGAAAGGCCAATATGAACACACTAAGTCAAAAGATGAAATGCAAATGCAAGTCCAAGATAAAAGTGCTCCAAAGGTCACTCAGTGCATATAGCTGTATTGGTTAGGAAAAATGTTGACAGAATGAAATTGGGGGAAGTGGGGGGGAGCAGAAAAATGGAAAGCAGAAAACAATACTGGTGGTATGGCAATTAGCACAAATGATGGAAGAAGTACGTAGAACTTGTAACAGACCAGGCCACTGTTAAAACATTTATGAAATGCAGAAAAATCTGCCTAGAGAGTGAGGAAGGGGATTCCTTATGTGATAATGGGGGGGTGTTTTTATGATTGTAACACAATGCATCAAATTGAAACGGATTTTCCAATTAAGGATTGCAAACTGCCCATCACTGGCAGCAGCAGAGTCAGCACAAGCTGTGTGTCAAAATGGAGGTGTTTAAAACACATCTGCAAAGAGCTGCTATTTGGAAGAACAGTGCCCAAGCTGGGAGAGCACACCCTGACATTCAAATAGAAAGGGAAAACATGAGAAGATTAAAATGTAAGTCACCTAGCATCAAGTTAAATGTGTATATCCCTCAGCTTGAAGAGGCTACATGCCATTGTGTTACCACCAGACATACCACTGTTTCCCCACCAGTTTGTAGACAAACTGGGGTCACGTATACAGGTGTTAAACAGACTCACAGGCTACACGGGAAGTTCTCCGCAGCATCCCACAGCAGATCCAATGCTTGCAGGGTCTGCCACATGAAATTTTCTGCAAGTTTTAAAAAAAAGTCTAGAAGGGAAGTTGCACAACATGTTGAAGAGTAAAAGAACCATGGGTTGACTCCAGAGTCATCAGGGAAAGAGCACACAGAAGACTTTGTGTGAACTCCAAGGAATGAAACAAAAACAAACGAAAGGGAATGCTTTCACTTGTCCATAAGAAATAAAATCCATTCTGAGATGGCATGAGCCAAATTCTTAAGTAAATTTAATGCAACGGCAGGATTTTAATAGATCTCCTTGAACACAAGGTGCTCCAAGATCCACACTTTGAAAGCAGTGTTTGGCAGATACTGCATTCTTAAATGGTCTTTGTGAATATATTCAGCACAGTTTTTCTGGCTGCAGTATTACAGGCCCAAATGCAATGTCTAGCGGAGAAGAAAATCTACATCGATGACCTGACAGACTGGGCAGCAGTCCTCCTCAACAACAGTGGAGGACAGGACTGGAATTTGTCAGAGCTTAGTAAGCTTAAGCCAAACAAGGCTGAATATCAATTTCAAAGAATGAATCACAGAATCAGGGAATTGTCAGAGTTGGAAGAGATCATCTAGTTCAACTTCTCTGCCAAAGCAGGATTGTCTAGAGGACAATCATTACTCAGGACTGCATCCAGGCAGGTCTTGAAGGTCTCCAGGGAAGGGGACTCCACAACCTCCCTGGGCAGCCTCTTCCAGTGCTCTGTCACCCTCACTGAAAAGAAGTTTTTCTTCAAATTCTAATGGAATTTCCTGTGTACCAGCTTGTACCCACTGCCCCTCATCCTGTCACTGGGAACCACTGAAAAGTGTCCGGCTCCACCCTCCTTCAACTCACTCTTCAGGTACTTAAAAGCATTAATGAGGTCTCCCCCTCACCCTTCTCTTCTCCAGGCTAAAGAGTCTCAGGTCTCTCAGCCTTTCCTCATAGGGGAGATGCTCCAATCCCTTAATCGTCTGTTGCCCTACACTGGACTCTCTCCAGTAGTCCCCTGTCTCTCTTGACCTGGAGAGCCCAGAACTGGACGCAGTATTCCAGCTGCGGCCTCACTAGTGCAGAGAAGGTCATTCTTCCAGTGACCTCCCTCAAACTACTGGCCACACTCTTCCCTATGCAGCCCAGGATTCCTTTGGCCCTCTTGGTGACAAGGGCACATTTCTGGCTCATGGATTGTTTACTGTCTACCAGGACCCTCAGATCCTTCTCCTCAGAAGTGCTTTCTAGCAGGTCCACGCCTAACCTATACTGGTGCCTGGAATTCTTCCTCCCCAGGTGCAGGACCCTACACTTGCTCTTGTTGAACCTCATAAGGTTCTTCTCTGACCAGCTCTCCAGCCTTTCCAGGTCACACTGGATGGTGGCACAACCCTCCTAGTTTGGTATTATCGATGAACTTGCTGATGCATGAAACAACTTCATTTGGAGGGTAAGACTGTTCTCAAAGGGAAATTTAGTTGAGGATGCAAGGACTCAAGCAATATTGAAGATACAATCTGAAAGAGAGTCTGAAAAAAAAAATCTGAAACTGTAATTCACATTCAATTATGTTAGTAATTTCATACACTGATGATCATACAATTCAAAGGGTTTCTCCTTCACAATGTCACCAGATGGGTTGACTACAACATGAAAGAATTGAAAGATGTCAAGAATACTCTGACATGAACATCAGTTCTGGAACTTTTTTGACCCACGGAGGAACTTTTTTATCCATGGAGGTTGTCCACAGATGCCAAAAGGAGGATAAAAAAAGGTACAGTTGCAGTACCATGGAACAGGTTGTCAGTCTCACATGCACAGTAGCTATAGACAAGCAAACAAATTGAAACAGAGACACAAAGTCTGGCATATGGACGTAGACATCTTCACAACTTTTCTGTATGACCTTATTTTCAAAACAGAGATGTGTGAAAGAGAGAAAAACAAAACAGAATAGTAGGCTCCAGGGCACAAAAAAGGACTTGGAGAAGTATGGCCAAAGATAAATCCAAAACCAAGAAATACTTTGTGATCCTGATGATGCAATGCAGGTCCTGCTTGGTAATCATAAATTTGCATGACAGTATATTCTCCATCTGTCAATACATGGTCTGATGGTCTGGGTCAGACACTTCACAGCCATTATAAGGCCACTGTATCTCTGTTTCTCCAAGCGTATGGATCTGGAGTGTGAATCAGGTTGTGAATCAAGGCTGCAAGCTTGCTACAGGTTAAGGAAGGAGACAAAGCTTCAGCACTTCATACTCCATTTTTCTGTTGTAAAAATGAGCTCTTACTGGAAGACTTTTGACAGATGCACAAAACCTCATTGCCAACAAGGAAGGCAAAGGGGCACTGACCATGCTTTCCCATTCATTTTATTAGCCTGTCCCTGTGGCTAATTGTTGGGATAGAGCACAACACTAAACTGGCAGCAAAATACTCTGTGACAGCCCTGATTCCTTTGATCATACAATGAGCGACGTCTGGACTGAACAGCAGAAGAGCAATGACTGTATCCAGAAGGAAGAGACAGAGAAGTTGCATTTTGGATACAGATCAATGAAGGTACAACAGAGATGTAAGAAAAGCAAGCAAGCACATACCAGTCCAGAAGAATGAGGATTGTCAGGAGAAAGGACTCTGTGAACAATTTCTCTGGGAAAAAGTTAGAATTAAAATATTCTGTGAAGATGTAAACAACCTGTAGCTGTATCATGTGAAAGGCCATGAGACTGGTCTGGGGTGGATTATGCTGGGCTATCTGAACACTTGACTGATGGAGATGAGCCAGTAGGAGATGCTGAGACAGATATCACCAGGTCAGCTAAGAGCAGGCTTATAAGAACGTATCTTCCTGACCCATCATGAGTTGCCATACATGCCTATCCCATCCCATCCCCATCATTCACATCCATTATTGAAAATGATAGATATCATTGGCAGACTTAAAGGGATATCAGCTGGCTGATGTAGCTCCTCATATCTTGCTCACATTCATAGAAAAAGGTGAAGAAATGAACTCTACACATCTGAGTGCATGCTGGGAATAAGGGAAATGAGAATAGGTTCAGAAGCTGAAAATAAATCACAGAATTATTTTGTTATCAGTTCTGAAGCTGAACAACCTGTTGCTAGTATGGACTTATCCAAAAAAAGTTGCATAACATGGAAGACTAGTAAGAATGGCTCAAAATCCCTAGGAGACCGACTGTGCCATACTTACCATTATTTTCAAGCACTCTGAAGGCTTACAGTATTTTATCTGTTACCAGTTGCTATCTTTACAGGGTTTTAGTGAGAAAGGAAGTTTGAAATGGGTTCTAAAAAGTGGTATGGATTGATAAAAACCAGTAGTTCTTAATTTGTGGTCTATCGGGAGGTGGGTTGCAAAGCATTTTCAATTTATTTTCTTTAAAACCCACGTGCACATATTCCCATGCATTCAGATCAGGAAAATTGCCTAATTTAGTAACATCCTACAATATATCTCAAGAGCAGCTTATTTCAAAAGAAAGTACTGTGCTTATAATAGCCTATTCAACTATTTTTGTAACACTTACACCCACTGTACTTAAAATTACTTTGTTTTCATATGACCTGGCACAATGACAAAAACCAATGACATAGGAACACAATGGCAAGTGCTTGTCCCCAGTACCTCAAGTATTGTGTTATACACTTAAGCGGTAGGTGGGGAATCTGATTCAAGGGAGTAAGATTTGCGTACTGACAGGACGGTATGGGGTTTAAAATATGGTAAGACTTGACTGCTGGCAAAGGAAGAGGAGAGGTACACAGCATATTTCAGGTTTTATGTACAAAACTGGTGGAAGTTTTTGCTAGTTTATTTTGCATGTAATTTCCATTTTTAGTTAAAAGTTCATCTGGCGATCAGTCTTGCCTGTCACGCAAATGCCACTTGTCACATTTCAACATTGCAATGCTGTGGTCTGTGCACTATGAAATACAGCACTAATGGCTTAAAAAGAGCCTGGCTCTCTGTGGTGAAATTGTCTGCGTTGCCGTGTGCTCTGCCTGGTAAGTTATCCCACTGAGCACTTGATGTCTGATTTCCTGTGTAGGAACTTACCTTTGTAAGTCCATTACGGCCATGACAGAGCAAGCTGTAGAAAAAGAATGTTTCTCATCCAAGGAACTGAATTAAGGGTCCTCTAATGTGAGTCTTGAGTTGCTGAATGACTTTTGGCTGTATCTTGATAAATTGTTAACAGCAGAGTAGAATAGCGGCAGGATGAAGTTAACGTGGTAGGGTGTGAGGCTTACTTCACTACTTCTGGTAAAGCTTGGTGAGATTTTTGCACAAAAAGAATTCCAGAATCAATAGCAACGTGGCCATTACATAAAGAACAGTACGCATTTTGCATTGCTGAAGAGCTCAGAAAAAAAGGGGCTTCTGTAGTAAATAGGCAAACCTAATTATGACGTACCAGTAGGAAAAACCAAAAGATGAATTGAGCAACCTGGTCTGGAGGGAGGTGTCCCTGCCCAGGGCAGGGGGATTGGAACTCGATGATCTTTAATGTCCCTTCCAACTCTAATCATTCTATGATTCTGTGAAGACTTGGTGATGTAAATACTACAGGGTTTCTGCACTGCTGTGAAGGTGAGATTGCTGCAGGGAACTGTTTGTAGATCCCTAAGTTAGGATCTTTCAGTCCTATCTCAGCTTGGGTGAAAGCCTGCTCAACTGTGTGTCTTCCTTTGTGTGCTGTGTATATCATTGTATGCCTCTAAGACAAAAGGATTTGCCATTTTTTTTGGCCATAGCTTAGAGCTCTGTTCAGTTATCATCTCCAGAGGTGGCTCACTTACCTAAGGACAGGAGAAAATACAAGGACAAGTTGAGAAAGATTTGGGGAGCAGAAATCCACAATGGACACAAGAAGCATTTTATTTAGTGCTCTGTTACAGAATAAAACTCTGGCCTGAGAGATGCATGGGTGGAGTTGCAAGCCCTTCCTGGGCTGGAAACGGCATCCGGTCACATCTCCAGCACGCCCTTCCTCCCTGCCTTGGTGCCAGGCCGTGTGGGGACACAAAGGGGCTGCCACTGGAGGAGAGGGCAGTCCTTTGTAGGGTGCACCTGCAAGGAGTTCCCCTTAAAAGGGGAGGGGACCCCATGCCTGGCTTTGGTTTAGGGACTTGATTGTGCAGGCTTAGCAAACTTAAGTGTGTGGTTTGCTTCTGCCAGACACAGGCGGAGTTGTTTGGTGCTGTGTCAGGAAGATGAACTGTCTGCTAACAGCGGTCAAGGTTCCCTGCACCTTTCCCTGGAGCAGCTGGGCCTGGCCTTGCTGGTGAGAAGGCTGAGAAACCACCTCAGATCAAATGGTACACATTCACGCTCTTGAGTTGACATTCCTGCTGCTCCCACTTAAACAGGCACACTCTAAAAATTACCGTGCCATTATCTATCTCGTGCATCACCTAAAGCACAAGCAGACTTGACAGCAAATAGGACCAAGCAATAAATGAACTCGCACTGTGTGACTTCATAGGTCAGCAGGATGGGGAGGAGAGGAAAAGGGGAGGAGAAAGAAAACACAGCAACTTACAGCTTCATTTCAGACCCATTTGTCTCTCTGCCTCAGTCAGACAGGTTCCTGCTTAAATCAGGCAAATCCATTTTTCATTCTGAATGAATCACTGCAATTCTGAGACAGAAATAATAAAGGAACTGTGTGTCTGTCTCTGCCACCCAAATCATTATGACAGCACATCTGTGGCTAATGATTGCCAGTGGCATTTGTCTTTTGCAGGACTAGGGATAATGAAACTGTCTCTGTAGGAAGTGATGTGACTCATTTTCTTTTCAGATGGGAACATCCAAGTCCCCAGCATAAAGTGAGGAGAGGGATTCATGATCCCTGGGTTGTTATTTCTGAGGCTGCAGGAAGAGAAGCACTGCACACAGCTCTCTGTATCTGCCAAAACTGTGGCAGACAGTCACCCATCATGCTGCGCACCCAAAGTGCTTGCTTTTAGGGGGAGGGAGGGAAAGGACACAAATATTAAATTGTCAACAATCATTCTCAACTTCTCTCACAAGACTGCAGGGACATCCATTTCTGTTGGCAAAGTGGGCAACTGTGCAGGAGAAGCCACAGAAAATGGGCATGATGAGCATATGTGATAGAGTATAGGATGTGAATACTCAAATACCCTGTTCAATTTTGAGTCCCTCATTACAAGAAAGATATTGAGATGCTGGAGCATGTCCAAAGAAGAGCAATGAAGCTGGTGAAGGGTCTAGAGCAAAAGTCTCATGAGGAGAGGCTGAGGGGAGACCTCATTGCTCTTTACAAATACCTGAAAGAAGGTTGTAGTGAGGTGAATGTCAATCTTTTGTCCTAGGTAACAAGTGATAGGACAAGATAAAATGGCCTCAAGTTGCGCCAGGGGGCATTAAATTGGCAATTAGGATAAAATTCTTCACCAAAAGGGTTGTCAAGCATTGGAACAGGCTGCTGAGGGAAGTGGCTGAGTTGCCCTCCCTGGAGGTATTTAAAAGACATACGGATGTGGCACTTAGGGACATGTTTGGTCTCTTCTCCCAAGTCACAGGCAATAGGACAAGATGAAATGGCCTCAAGTTGTGCCAGGGGAGGTTTAGATTGGATATTAGGAAACATTTCTTCACCAAAAGAGTTGTCAAGCATTGGAACAGCCTGCCCAGGGAAGTGGTTGAATCCCCATCCTTGGAGGTATTTAAAGGATGGGTAGATATAGTGCTGAGGGACATGATTTAGTGGTGGATTTGGCAGTGCTAGGTTAATTGCTGGATTGATGATCTTAAAGGTCTTTTCCAAACTAAAGAATTCTATGGTTCTATGACCGTGATAAACCGTGGTGTTATGATTTTGGGGGAATACATTGTGGGTGACACGTGAAAGCAGAACTAATGCCACTATGTAAATATTACTGAAATTGCATCAGCAATACTGCATACTGTTTGAGCCCACTCCCCCCTCTTCCCCTTTCCAAGAAGGATTAATCCAGGCTGGACTGGGTATGCAGAAGGAAAGGTTCCTAAGATGGTCAAGGGATGAAGATCCTGCCTTAAGTGAAGAAATCGGAAGGGCTGTGGCTGTTCAGGCACATAATCTGGAATAGAGAGACATGATTCCTGTCTGGAAATCCTGCATCTGTGCAAACATCAGCAGAGAGGAGAGAAAGTAAAGACTGATGTTGGCACAAAACCTAACAAGTTTAATTGGGATATACAGGGGTATGTATAAACTTAAGCAAGAAGTTAGGCGGCTTTTAGTTGTTTCAGGGATGCCTCAGCTGCTGGGCACTGGCTTTTAGAATAAAAGCCCTTGCTGTTTCTTTCCAAAGTCTACAACAAAGGCATTATTTGTCCTTCCCTGATGAGTGAGAGCACGTCTCAAAACATTTCTAGCAAACTCATGCTCTGGAGCAGTTTGTGATCCCTACTTGTATTTCTACAAGATTTCCTCCTAGGCTGAAACTTGCAACAATTTCTTAAATGAAGAAACTGATTTTTAATCTAGTTTATTTCCTCCTTCTTTCCCAGACTCTCCATTTATATGCAAGTGCTAGAGGTCTCTCTTGAACTTGCAGGGATGCAGAGCCACTTCTGCCCTTGCTAAATTGCTGTGGTATCAAGCAAAGAGGAAGAAAAGAGATAGGATGAGCCTTCGTGCAGCATCCCTACTGTATCTGCTCAGTCGTATCACTGGCAATATGGTTTTATGAACTACAGAAACAGCCTCTCTCCCTGCTTTTGTCTAGTCTAAATGAAGCCTAATGAGCATACCAGGTGTGATGGGTTTGCCTGTGAAAACTGGGGATAGTGTTCAAAAGCCCAAGCAGTGCCTTCCGTTCTTATATTCCTTTTCATTCAGTGCTGAACAAACTGATACCTGAAGAAAGTGCTGTCTTGCTTTTTGGATGGGATGTAGAACATGAGTAAAGACTCCTTGTGGATGCTAAAGTATTACAGGTATATTTGGAAGGTGAAGTGGCACCCACTGCTACTGGCTGATATCAATAGCTTGGGCATTACTTTAATTGACTACTGACATTAGGCTTTGTGGAGGCAAATCTTCTGTTCAGTTTCTGGAACAGGGATAAAGCTGGCAGCCAAAACACAGCCACGAACAGGCAAAGGTACGTTTGTCAAAAAGTAGAAGCTCTTCTGAGAACCAAGATCATGTCATAGATTTCAAAAGACTCAAGAATCTTTTTATTGTATGTCAAGCACTAGCTGACATGCTGTGCAGCCCACCCACCCTGCCAAAACAGTGCCCACCAGAGACCTCCTGCATGCTACTGATGCAGCTCTTTACAGGCAGATCTCAGCAGCGTGACAGATGTGGGAGAGACTCCTGGGCACAGAAATGTCTCTGGCAAACATGTCCAACCTGCCTGTGTCCATGACTCAGTGTCTGGAAATACTTGGTGAGCGGCTGCTTTGTGGTGAAGTCCTTCTCTCATAGGGTATGGCGCTTTGGTACTGATCTTCAGGGAGCTGACAGCAATGTCAGGCTATTCCTCCTCATTTTTCAATAGCTGGGAGGCAAAAAAGTTCAGGCTGTTGTTTTTTAAAATGCTTTTGGTTGGAAAAAATAAGCTTGAAAAGGGAAATAATTTTTATTTTTTTTTAGCCAGATCTAAAAGCATTCATGATGATGATGACCTGCTGATAGCTCAGCTGTAAGTAACAGCTGTCATATTTGGTAGCAAGGTCAAGTCTTATGAGGAGTGGCTGGGGGAACTGGAGTTGTTTAGCCTGGAGAAAAGGAGGCTGAAGGGAGACCTTATTGCTCTCTACAACTACCTGAAAGGAGGTTGTATCTCTTGTCCCAGGTAACAAGTAATAGGACAAGATGAAATGGCCTCAGGTTGTGCCAGGGGAGGTTTAGATTGGATATTAGGAAACATTTCTTCACCAAAAGAGTTGTCAAGCATTGGAACAGGCTGCCCAGGGAAGTCGTTGAATCCCCATCCCTGGAGGTATTTAAAAGATGGGTAGATATAGTGCTGAAGGACATGGTTTAGTGGTGGATTTGGCAGTGCTAGGTTAATGGTTGGACTTGATGATCTTAAAGGTTATTTCCAACCTAAATAATTCTAACGATTCTTTGTTTACTGAGATCTAAAATTAACTAGGAGACACAACCCACAAGGTTGTTAAAGCCTATAACATCTTTCGGGAACAGAAAAGGTCTGTTTCCAGCATTTTCTCTTTTCTAAGAGTTATCTTTCCTTTTTTGGGAGCCTTTTTGTTATTGCCAGGGTGGTACTGGTTTAAGTACCCTACTTTCACCATACTCCTAACTATGCCCCGCTCCTCCAGCATCATGGCACACTGTTGTATTGTGATATCCCCTTATCCACTTTTGGTGTCACACTGTCACACAGCTGGGCTGCTGTGCCACTGCCAAAAATAAATGCTGTGCTGGCCTTTCCCAAATACGTATGGACTCAGCTGGGTCTCCAGGACTTTTTATAGCCCTCCGGCTCTGTCCTATCTTTGGTAGCATCAGCATTTCCATAGCAACCAACTGTGATGTCAAACCAACATGGCTTTTTGGTGAGAACAGCAGGAAGCAATGAACTCTTCATAAGCAAAGATCCAATTTTCATGCAAATGTCCCTCATAATGTTGGCCACCACTGCTGTTTATGGTTCTAATCCTAATTATTTCACTGTTTCCTTGCTGTCCCCCATCTGTCATACCCACTTGTTGCATGATCTTTACTTAGGTAGTACAGGGCGTACTTCCTTACAGGAATATGCATATACTGTTGAGGAAAAAGGTCCAAGACCTCTTACAAGCAGGATCTCCAGGGATCTGCAGTTCACAGGGTTCTAGTTTGGGCAATAAAGAGTCAACGCACTCCTCCCTGCCCAAACTGAATCAACAAATAAATGAGTTTACATCCACTTTAATTACAGGTTAGTCACTGGCTCATTGGCAATAGCAAACTTTCCTCTGTTTCTCCTGCTTTTATTTCTCTAACACTATAAAATAAGTACATACATATAAAACAGTGCAGAGCTCACACAAAACTTCCATCTTCATTTACTACATGGGAAGACATAGGCATCTTACTCATCTATGAAGTGGCTTGCAGAATTCCTTCTGCCCACTCTTGTAGGCACTAGCTGGTGCCTTGCCCCCTCTGATGTCATGCTGTGCCCATGGGAGTGCTGGACGGTGGTGGTGCCCTGCCCAGACAAGGCACAGCGCAGCCCTGAGCAGAAAAAAGGACACATGAGGTGCTCAGCGTCCCAAGGACAGAAGTGTCTCATACGCTCTCTACCAACCACAAGGTGACAAGAATCTCTGCAGCTCCCATCTCATCGCTGTCTGATGTGCAGCCGAGCTGTTTGCTGTGCTGAGCAGGCTGCTGGCTCCAGCAGCATGCAGTGTGTCATCCACCCACAAGGGATCCCCACACAGTCTAACCTAACAGCCTCAGCCTCCTTTGACCTCGGTGCAGCCATTAACCCTGAAGGCTAATGATGGCCACAAACTGGCAATTGTTCAATTAATCATTTAAAAACAAACAAATGCACTTAAACTCAGCATCACCATAGATCCTCACAAAATATAGCCATCACTGTGTTTATGATTTGCAGAACACTAGTGTTACAGTTGCTTATTAGAGCCATGCTGCAGTTTATTTGAGTATTGCCGCCATTTTGCAAAAAATGCTTTCTATCTGTTGGAGAGTTTTTCAGCCAGTCCAATGAAAATAATAATTATTCTAGGACAAATAAAGCAAGTCAAAGCAACAAATAAATACCAATACATGCTTTATTCCCCCAAATTCCCAACAGAATCTAGATAGATAGATAGAATACAATATAATATAGATAATATAGATTAACATAAACTTTGTAAGCTAATTTTTAAATGTTATGAGAAATTGATCATTATCCCAAGAAACTTTGTAAGGGTTCTACTTCCTAGCTGTGATATACATGATCTTTCATTTTTATCAACATAACTTACTTAGATCTGTTGAGAAGATGGGTGTTTGTGTGGCCCAAGCACTAACACACATATTCCTTCATGTTTCTGATCAGTTTTAAACACCTGTATCACAGACCCAGTCTAAAGAATCCATTTCAAGCTGTGTACAGGAGTGAGGGACATCATAGCACTAGAACAAGACCTACCTCTTCATCATTGTAAGGGAGGCCAAAGCAATGCCACGTGCTAATGAATTTGTGAGTGTTACCGAATTCCTTAATTACTTGTCTGGGGCTGCATACCCTGAACTGATTATTTCTCCAGCCAGTCTAAAGCACCTAACTCCTCGTAGCAGCATTGGACAATTATAAGTGGCGAGCCCAAGAAATCAAAGGCTCAGATGGCAGAGCTTCAAGGGACCAGATCTGGGGGTCACTTGAGTTCCTAGTTAAAATCTATCACAACCACTAGGCCCCAGACCACAGGCCAAGAACGTTATGGTCCTGAAAACATGATTTTTCCCCAGCTGAGTGTGAGTCTGTCTGGGCTGTATCACAACCACCCTGGGAAATGATGGAAGGAACATTCATTCGTCCTCAGTCAGGGTAGGAGCACTACAGCCCTCTGGGACCACGGGCAGAGCAAAATACATTCTCAAACTCTTATCTTATGTTTCTGGGGTACACTGGCAGGATGCTGAAGTCATCTGCAATGGAACTCTTCAGGCCATTCCCAAGGATACCCAGCTGAAGGACTTTCGACTGGCAGCAACCCTCCATTGACTCCAAAGGGGATTATTCACCATTGACAGGCCAGAGAGGTTTCAAAGGGGCTTGTGTGAGCCCTCAGATCCAGTTCCATCCTCTGTTATCTAATTCTGAAATTTTTCTGAATTTTTAAAGCCATTTTTTCATCATCTTTAGGTCCTCTTAACAAAAATTTAAAATACCTGTGTTTTGCCTTCTGTAAGTACTAAATTTCTGTGATACTATTGACCTGTGACACCCAGAAAAGCCTGAAGCTCTGAAAACTAGGCTAAAAGGTGGCCAAAAATCAGGCTTGCAAAACTGATGCACTACTTGGAAAGTTTGGCTTTGTTCTGTTTTCGGAGAAGGGAGATAATATCCATGTAATACAATAAATAGTTTTGAGATCTTTGGGTAGAAGATTTCTGGAACTACAAAAGCTTTTGGATTGGAGTAAGGGTTAGGACTTTATAAACACCCTTTTGGATAATGAAACTATTCATCAACTAGAATGAGTCTAGGCTGAGAACCAAGTAGTTCCTATTAAAGCTCTGGGATTGCTCTACTGACAGGACTCACTGCATTAGAGCATCGCTCTTTAGAGCAGAAGAAACATACTCAGAGCAGAGTTATACCCCAAGTCTCTTAACAGAGTTAGTCAATGCCACCCTAGAAACATCCTAGAAGAGCTGAGAAGAGCCAGCTCTTTGTAGCGCACACAAAATACAGTATTTCCTGTAATGCTTCATAGAATCTAAAGCACAAAGGAGATCAGCTCAGATAACCAGTGTCTTCTTAGGGAAGGTAGCCAGGTAGCCCCTCAAGGGGCTAGAAAAGGACTAGAAATTTAGAAAAGGAAATACTCAAGCAGCCATCATCAAACCCCAACCATCCTGATCTCACCTGTTACGCAGATCTTCTTCATGTGCAACACTATGAACAGGATGAGGCAAATCAGTGCCCAAGAAACCCTTGTTTCTGCTTCTTTCTAGGTTTTGCATTTCAGTGCTAGCAAGAATATTAGAAAGTTAGGGCTTTTTAAATTTATATCATCACAGTGTGGTTTCATCTGCTCTCACCAGTACACTTAGCTTTATGAACTATGTGCAGAAACTGGTCTTCAGCAACCCTTTACATTTTGCACTTTCAGCTGAAAGCTTTGAAGGAAATACTGACAGAGTTCTGCACCCATGTCCAGCAATGGGGAAAAGTAAAAAGCTATGGAAGTAACCCAGACCTATGCAAAATCACTTGCTGCTGATTTTTGGTTTGCACTGTGAACTTTGCAACTTCTATGCAGTGTAATTTTCTGCATGGAGTTTTCTCTGCAACAGTGTTAACAATTGGCCCAGGGCTAGACATTATCTTCAGAGCATTAACTCATGTTTTGGTTCACATGCGGTGCCAAAAAGGGGGAAAAAGTAATCTGCTTATTTGTAATCCTACATAAAAAATGTTGAGACTCAAAATGGCTAAATTTTATATCAGATTCTCCACAAGCACCAGCTGTATTTCACCAATGCTACGTAGTGTACAACCTCCTGCACGTATCTTCCTATGAAGTACAATGTGGGATTGCAGCATGACCTGCATCTGGCTGATGAGAAGCTGCTGGCTTCGAGACAGGCCACAAATAATCCTGTCCCTATATATTTGTAGAAACACTGGAATTCAATTAATTTACTCAGCAAAATTTTATTCCCTTCTTCAGTTAGCAAAACCAATTACAGTCATAGGATTTGTTGGGTGTACGGCGTAAAGGCTCAAAGCAAAGTTTCAGTTCTTAATCTTTGGAAGCCTGGGAAGAAAAAGGAGGAAAAAAACCTAGATTTGGAAAATGATCCTACGTCTCAGACCTTCTCCTATGCTATGTAAACAGAAAACCTTTGTTTACTCCTGAAAGCAATTTTGGTGTTAGTTGACATAAATTTGTTTTACCTGAAGTCTTCATATAAAAAGTTACTGTGTTTAGGTACAGGGATTGTCATAAAATCTTTCTAGTTCTTTGTAACAACCCTTATAGCAGTAATTTTAGGGAGCAGTTTTCTGGTTTTGAGTGTAGGATATCTAAAGTGAAAATGCCATCTGTTTTTCCACCCTCCTTGAAATAATCTAGTGATTATGGAGAAAGGCAGCAGAATGGCAGCTGCAGTGAGAATGATCACTCTGGGCTGGATATAAATGTGACCTGGCAGTCCAGCCAGGGGATCGAGGCAGGAAGATATGATGGCTGTGAATTTGGAGCACCTTTGGGGCATGTGTGTGAAAGGCATGAAAGAAAATGGCTATTGACTAAAAAGACCAGCTAGAAGCGCTGAGGCCTCCATCTTTGTGTTATCCAGCGTTATTATGGCAATGCCTACAGGATTCAACCCTTCTGCTGGGAGCGGGGCCAAATAAGAAACCTCACCAATCCCTTTGGAGCACTTTAGAGAGGAATCTCCTCAGCAATATATCCTTGGCTAGTGGCTACTCTCCCAAAGCCAATTAAAGTCTGGCTTTCATCCCTTGCTTGTGCAAGGGCTCCCTTAGGGTAAAGACAGCAGCTACATTTTGCTCACCCCCTAAAGGCATGTCTCTATGGGGGATCAAGGGAGGAATCTGCCAATACACATCCACGTGGCTGGGCAAAGGGAGGCATGAGACCTTTTCTTGTGGGCCACTGAGTGGAAAAACATGGGGAAAATATCTTCCAGCAGGTTTTGCTCATTCTTTCTTCTAAGCAAGACATTTTTCTCCTTAGGGCACAAAGGAGGTTGGGCATATTCTCCTCAGAGCCCAACCGTACATCAAGCACAAGGAAGGTGGCGATTTCCTAACAGTGTATCCCGCTTCACAGCTGAATGCAAGGGCTACTGATTTTCTTCAGCCACTGAGGAGGCAGCAGGCTGCGATGGAGAGCAGGCCGGTCTCTGCACGCTCCCAGCCCTGCAGAGCTGCCGCCATCCCTGCCTTTCAGACTTTGGACTGAGCAGCTCCAGTCACCAGATTGTGAATGACTCAAATGCTCTTCGTCAGCAGATGTTGAATCTTCCCCTTTCACTTTCCAGGAAGGGGGAAGAGACTGATTTATTCACTTTGCTGGGGTGGCAGAGGACAGAAACAAACTGTAGAAAGGAACAGCATATTCTCTGACATTATTCAAATCCTGAGGCTTAATGCATGCAATCTGCCCTTCCAGGATTTCAGCCCTCTCATGACTGATATTTTAATTTGCATCCAATTACAAATAAAGTGAGCACCATTTAACTTTCTAAGGGAACTCTGACAAGCTGACATGTGAAATGCTCCTCGTAGCTTAATGATAAACTGGTTGCAGAAAGCTACTGCAACTGTGTGTATGTGGTTGTACCGTTGCTTCTCAGAGAGGTCAGACTGCTCATCTTTGTCCTATGTTCCACGCTGCACACTGCTTGGGGAGATTTTTATTTTGCTGAAGCAATGATAGAAGAGGAAAGGAGAGAGTGAGAAGTCCTTTTTTGAAAGGACCATAATGCAAATCCTTCCTCACTGTGGTGCTGAAGTCCTGAGCAAAGGATTAGTTTTATTACTAATATTCCCTTTTATTACAATGGCGATGAGACGTATCAACACTTTTACCAGGCATGGTGCAAACATAATAAATTGACTCTCCCCACCCCTCATATTACTAATAATCTAACAACAGTCTAATATCAGCAAATCTGAAACCATCAAGTGTCTGGGAATTTATTGCCCTAGAGAGAAAGATGCAGATCCCTGATCATTTCCCCCTCACATGCTCGAGCCTTTAACTCAGGCCCCTTTGCAGTGACTTTAAAAAACAACGCAAACCAAATGGCTACGCCATGACCCAGGATCCCATAGGACATGGGGTTCCTGGGACTCTCTGGTAGGGAGCATAGCCTGGTGTCTGGAAGACTTGCAGCAAAAAGCATCTTGCAACCAGGCAGCTTCATACCTGTGTGGATCCATCTCTCTATCCAGAGCTGTGTCCTGCCAGCTCAGCCTTTTTAAAGCCTTTACTAAGCAAATGGCAAAGGGATGCTGCCAGGACACCACATTCACTGCTGTTATGATTTTTTTTTTCTTTTTTAAAATTACTTGACTTCTGTTGTTTTAAAGGTATTTTCTATTTCTGCTATTATTTTTGCTGGGAAGTGGTGACACCCATGGAGGGCTGCATCTGTAAACACGCATAATTCACTCCACCTAAGGCCAAGACAATACCCTTTACTTATATCAGTTAGTGATTCAATTAATGTTGATGTCAGTCAATGGACTCTTGATATTTTTGATACTTCCCCAGCTCAGTCACCAGCCTCCAGGAGGTGCATGGGTTTCAAATCGGTCATGTGGCCAACAGCTTCTCCTGATTTTTAGGGTGTCAGGCTGATATGATTCATTTCCACAAGCAGCCAATTTTGAGACCTCCAATAAACCCTCTCACAAGACTCAGTTATTTCCCTACCTTAGATATTCCAATTTAAGTCTCCGGGTAGCTGGTAGCCCCAAATTCTGGGGCAAATGCTAATTAAACAGCTGCATTTCAGCCCCCTGGGGCTCATTACAAAAGGCAACAGCTGTGTGAGAATTTTTCCCATCTCAGTGCTGAAGTTGGGGAGCTGAGCAAAACTTTGTGTATCCCCCATTCCCTCCCCCGTGCAGGTGACTCACACTGTGCACAGCATCACAGGGGCCTTGTTTTTTGACTGTGCTGGAGCACAATGAGCCAGGGGGACTGAAGCTGCCTTTCTGACAAGCCAGAGAAGGTGCATCATCTTCAAATCCTCTATCCCCTTCCTGAGAGGTTGGCTCCCCACTGGAAAAAAAAAAAAAAAAAACAAACCCAAAACTAAATCTAATGTTACATTTCCAAACCTTCTGGACATCCTTTTGTCTCTCCCTTTAACAAAGGGGATGTGTGCTTCTTTAGGTGACACTGAAGGCTTTAATGGGTTGATGCAAGGAGGCCCGAAATATCTTTTTTTCTGAAAAGAGAAACAAAGTATTTTTGTTTCAGCTTGTTTTTTTCATTACAGATAAAGCCAAGTACCACCTGGATTTTCCTCTGAAGTGGTACAGAAATGGATGAGCTTTTTAACATCACAGATGTCAAGAGAATTCATTAGAAAGGGATGGTGAGGAAAAGAGACCCACTTAAAACCATGTTTGCTTTTGTCAACACTTAATCAGTTCAGATTTTCAACAAAGAGCTGGGAGAAAAGACTCTGAAAAGAGTTCACAAGCCCTCCAGGACAGGGAATCTCCCACCACTCTTGCTGTGCCTGCAGCTACATGTGCTTTGGTTGCTTTGTCATTGTCATTGTGTTTGGGTGCTACACCCAGAGCACCCAACCTTGTGTGGGGTCACACTGCAATGCAATGGTGGAGTCAGGACCAGAGTCCAGAACCCTAGCAAGAAGAGCCAGGGAAACTCCTCTTTCCTCTTGCTAAAGGAGTTTCCTCCTCCCATCCCATTCTCCCAAGCCTCTGATCAGGGAATAAAGCTCAAATCTCACAGGCATTACAAAAAGGTAATAATCTTCAGTGACAGCACAGGCAATTTCACCTCTGAAAAGCTGGCCATGAAATGCTCTGCCAAGTGATTCCCTTCCCTGAGCTCTTATTGTGCTTCTATTTTCTGTGGCCACTACCTATTTGTGTAATGGCATCTCTTTTTGCATATTATTACTCTGTTTTTGATTTAAAGTGGCAGAGAAGCTAAGGCAGGGCCCTTCTGATGATACAATAGCATCTGTGGATGCTGCTGACACCTGAACTTGACACAACAAGCAGTTTGCTGCTCCTGTTAAAACTATTGCTGTAGAAGAAATGCAGTTCCATCCTCCTGCCTGGATGAATGATCTAACTGAAGCAATTCAGCTTTTATGAAGTGTCCCTAACCAGTACAGAA
The DNA here is from genome assembly GCA_013400375.1 of Thinocorus orbignyianus. Classification (NCBI taxonomy): domain Eukaryota; kingdom Metazoa; phylum Chordata; class Aves; order Ciconiiformes; family Thinocoridae; genus Thinocorus; species Thinocorus orbignyianus. The sequence continues at coordinate 142,911 of VXBW01004156.1, forward strand.
CTAGCCTGGGTCTCCAGTGCCCAGTTCTTCTATAGAGTATCTAATTTCTGACTGATGGACCAAATCTTGCTGTAGATTCAGCTTTGGGCCTCTCCACCTCAGAGCCCTGGTGCCCTCATAAACCATCCTGGCTTTGCCCTTGTGTCCTGTGCTTTATGGCGTGAGTCTGACACTCGCTGGTTGCTTTACAGCCTTCTGTTCACTCCAGTAACACAGCCCTGCTGCAAGCCAACAGAACCCTCCTCCAGCCAAGCTGAGAGGACACAAAAATTAGTCCTCTGGCACCAGCTTACAATACCAACATTACAGCTATTTTAAGTCCCAAATGTACACAGGGCTGTAGCACCCTCACTGACAGTGTACAGTCACACAGCATCTGAGCTCGGTGAAGGGCACAGGGATGGTAATGGCAATGGGTCCCATCAATGGTCTTGTGATGGTCAAGTAGAAGTAAGGATGCAAGTCAGGTCTGTGATTAAGGCAGGAAATTCAAACATATAGGAGGAGGTATTGGAGCAGGTATGCCTATAATATATATCAGGCCAGGACCAAAGAGCCAGGGAGCATAGAATCATAGAACCATAGAATGGTTAGAGTTGGAAGAGACCTTAAAGATCATCAAGTTCCAACCCCCCTGCCACGGGCAGGGACACTTCCCAATAGACCAGGCTGCTCAAAGCCCCATCCAGCCTGGCCACAAACACCTCCAGGGATGGGGCAGCCACAGCTTCTCTGGGCAACCTGTTCCAGTGCCTCACCACCCTCCAGCAAAGAATTTCTTCCTAGGATCTCATCTAAATCTCCCCTCTTTCCATTTAAAACCGTTACCTCTCATCCTACCACTATACTCCCCGATAAAGAGTCCCTCTCCAAACTTACCTTAAACTAAAACAGGGCTTCTGGGCCTGTGGGTAGAGGTTATAGGTCTCAAGTGACGCCAGTTAGGTTAATTACGGCCTATGGGCCTAACACAGACCTTCAAATGAGCAGTTATAAAAGTTGTGAATGACTCTTGAGTATGGTGAGGGTCTCCAAGTCACCTTGCTCCCTCTTCTGTGTCTGCAGTGGGCAATCACAGATACCTGAAGTGCCAGATAAGAAAAGAGCAAGCCCAGAGTCAGACTTCTGAGGATTTCCAAAGCCTGCACCAGTGTATGGTTTAGACACTACCAGAGCCAAGTACAGCTTCTTTGTCCTGGTGGGTTTGTCTTCCCTGAACCTGTCCAGTCTTTCCTGTCCAGCATCCACCACATCCTGCTGTGGGCAGTTCTGCAGCATCACTACACATCACATGAAAAGCCACCACTTCCTGAACATTTCAGATCTGCCACCTCTTGCCTTCATTTGAGCTCTCTGAACTTTTGTATCAGAGGAGGGAGAGGTTAGTTATCTCTGCTAATTTCTTCCATGCCATCTGAACCACTGATTTGATGTCAATGGGCAGAGAATGGCTGAAGGCTGCAAACTCTGTGTGCTCTAACACATCAGTAAATGTGGATGCAGTGGATTGGTAGCAAATTCTGTGTCATCTCTTTCCTTGAATGAGCTGATTTTGGCAAACTGATGGCATAGAGGGAAAAAGATGGAGCTACCAAGACAGATGCTTCTCTCTAGTCTTGGAACTGCTAGATTCTTTCAGACAAAAGAAAGCTACTAACACTGTGAAACCATGTCCTCCTTTGCCTTATTGCGGTCTGGTTGGTTGCCAGCCCAGCTAGGCAGGTCAAATCCCATTGCATCTCATTGCTTGCTGTGACCTGATGCTGAAAAATGCACTTTTGCCACCCATGTTCTTACCTGCCACCCATCTCCTGAGCCAGCCTGTGGAAATGCAGTTTGAGGCAGTGTCATGGTTTAACCCCAGCCGGCAACTAGGACCGCACAGCCGCTTGTTCCCTGCCCCCAGTTGGGACTGAGGTCAGAATAGGAAAGTAAAAGTGAGAAAACTCATGGGTTGAGATAAAAACAGTTTAATAAGTAAAAGCCAGCCATGCAAGGAAAGGAAAACAAGGAATTAATTCACTGCTTCCCTTCGGCAGGCAGGTGTTCAGCCATCTCCAGGAAAGCAGGGCTCCATCATGTGTAATGGTTACTTGGGAAGGCAAACACCATCACTCCAAACACTGCTCTTCCTTCTTCTTCCCCCGGCTTTATATACTGAGCATGACGTTATATAGCACAGAATATCCTTTGGTCAGTTGGGGTCAGCGGTCCTGGCTGTGTCTCCTCCCAGCTTCTTGTGCCCCCTCAGCCTGCTTGCTGGTGGGGTGGTATGAGGAGCAGAGACGGCCTTGAAGCCTCAACAACAACTAAAACCACCAGTGTGGTATCAACACTGTTCTGAAAACACAGTGCTACACCAGCTGCTAATAAAAAAGTTAACTCTATCCCAACTGAAACCATGACAGGCAGGGAGTGGTATTCAGTTTGCTCTTCTCCACAAACACGAGCATTTCTTTATGTGTTTGCATATTTTTTTTTGAAGTCAGGACCTCTGGAAAACAATCCCTCCTCTCCCTAAAATACTGGGCAATACAAACACTGAGACATTGGCCTGTGTGTTAAATGTTGCTGGAGGAAGTTGCACCTCTCTGCTTTCTTTCTGCTTGTTTGTTGTTTTTTTTTTTTTTTTTTTTTTTTTTTTTTTTTTTTTTTTTTTTTTTTTTTCTTTTTTCTTTTTTCTTTCAGTTTTACCCTTCTATTCTGAATTTGTCCCTGGAAATTATTCCTTCAGACAGCTAGTCCCCAGCAGCTTAGAAGATAGTACCGCCTGCACAGGAGCAGCTGGACCCGCTCTGTATGCCTGCAAGGCTAAAACCCGATGATGCTAATTTCGTGGGAGAAAAAGGGAGGGGAGAGACCCGGACAGGCAGAGCAGAACAGCTTAACTCCTGCACTGCTGGATCTCCTACCCCACTGTTGTGCAGGTGATCTGGCAGAGTGTGTGTTGGTTGGAACACACACATCCAGGTGCTACCTGGATGCCCACACTCTTGGAAGAATGCTTGGTAGCAGGGAAAGAAGTGAAGGTGGTAGCAAGCAGCAAGGAAAAAATTGCAGCATCAAAAGGATGCAGCACCTGCAAGCATTAAGGAGAGACAACAGAGAGGAGCTGGGAGATGCTGGTGCATTTCCTTCCAAGGGAAAGCAATGCCAGAGCACTTCCCTTCTGGAATTTCCATATATATCCTTTCTGAAACAGCTGCTTTTTTTCTCACCTGGAGTCACTGCTCTCAGAGGCAGCAACATCATTGTTCCCAGAGGGTCAGGCTGGTATTGAGCGCAAGCTAAAGAAGCCATCCTTTAAGGATGGCCCCTGAGTGCCCTGCGGATGACGAAGATCGTCAGCAGCCTGCAGTGGGTGAGGTGAAGTGGGCAGGTGGGGGTACAGTTCCTTAGAAGAAAGCCCCTCTGTTCTCTCCAGTAGCTGGAACCTTCAGTCCTGTCCAGAGTTCTGCCTGATTCTGGGGTCTCTGCCAGTCCCTCTGCCTTGCTTCAGGGAGCAGGAAAATCCCCAAAGGGGACTCCAGAGAATTTGCTCTCGTGCCCTTGCAAACCTTTTCCTATTTTATTTCTCCAGCTTGGCTGCCTGCTGGATTTTGTGCCACCCTCAGCCCCAGCCTTTAGGCGTACCTCCCACTTTGGACCCCAACTTTTCCTTCCCTACTTGCCCCCTTGCAGTGCTACCCTCCAGCTGTGTGTTCACAAGAGGGCAAGTGCAGGCTCCCCAAAACAGTCCCTGATGCTTTGCAAGGAGACTCAGGAATCACTCGCAGTGCCCTCCCCTTCCAGATCACTCTAGTTTTTGCTCCCAAATTTTCCTCCTGTTTACCAATAGGTGAGTGGAGCCAGTGTATTGTGAGGCCAGCAAGCTCTTCAGTGTACTCCAAGTAAGGAAAAGCAGTTGTACATCATCTTTGCAAATGAAGGTGTTCCACCCCTCTGCGGTTCTCTCCCTCTCCAGTGGCATCTCCTCCCATGCTTTCTCCCTGCAGGACAGGAGAGGACACGATGCCAACACCTCAGCAGCAGGTCCTCCTCCTCCCCTGTCCCTAACGCTGGGGAGCTGCATCGGTGTGACCAGAGCCTTGAGCTGAGCTGTCACAAGGCGAGCGGGAAGTGGCAGCACAAAGGAGCTCACAGTCTGCATGTGTCTGCCCATCATCCTGCCTCCTCGCTCCCTGCACGCCCAGGCTGTGGCTTGCTTCCTGCAGCCATTCCTCTACCTTCAGTGACAGGAACATGGCAGAGAAAAAGGGGTGCACAGGGGACATACTGCCCCACAGCAAGCAGGGAGTGACCCAGCACACAGGAGACTCACAAAGCCGCAGCTGCTCCATGCTGCATGGGCTGTGAGCATGTTCCATGTGATGGCTCCCGGACTGGAGCACCAGGAGAAACACATCCTTGGGGTAGCACCCCACAAGGGATGTTACCACCCCTCCTTGAAGGGAAGTTTCAGCATGTATCGCTCTGATCTCCCTGCTGTCCACTTTATCTGGAGTCCGCTGCACTCGGGAACAGTTCAATTGGCTTTGGATTCGACCTGTGTCAGCAGCGATCAGTAAAGCCTGCCAGATGAGGTGGGAGACGCCAGCAAACCAGTGGCGCCCTCTCCTGCCTAATCCTTCCTTTTTTGGTTTGCAGCCAAGCCATTGCTACCTTTACAGGTGGACAGAAACACCCTCTGTCTCTCCCCCGCCACAGAAAAGCCGAATTTAGCACATCCCCCTAGGAGACCTCTTCTCCCACAACAGTTTGCAAGCCACCACTCTTACGCAAGGCTTGGCATTTTTCCCCTTCTGCCTCTCATTTCCATCGAACAGTCTCTAAAATCTTGCAGGCTCATTTATTTCCTCTGTCGTGTGCCCCTGGCAGAGATTTCCCTGCTCCTAGTTAGGTTAAGGTCTGAGTGGACCCTGCACCTACCTATCCTGCCCCAGCACTCCTGATGGTTGCAGCTGGATGCTTTCTATCTGCAGCACATCTTAGGCTTTATTTGCAACTGCTGGTACGTTGAGCTGTACAAACCCACACTGAGGTGCAGGGGAAGGGGAGAGATCTGATTCATTCAGCTACAGGGCTTGCAATTCCACCAGTGGGGTCCTGCAGCTCCTGCAGCAGTGAATCAGTCTCAGACTGACGCAGATGGACACCTGGCCTGTAAGCTCCAGTGTAAGAAGTGAATTTGCTAGGCAATTTTCAAGTTATATAAACACCAACTAAGGTTTTATTTATTATTCCCCAGCAAGCAGTTGCATTTAAAGGGGAAAAAAGATATTTTGCCATTGACTGTAGTAGTTATAAAATCATAGAATCATAGAACGGTTAGATTTGGAGAGGACCTTAAAGATCATTGATTTCCAACCCCCCTGCCATGGGCAAGGACGCCTCTCACCAGACCAGGTTGCTCAAAGCCCCATCCAGCCTGGCCTTGAACACTTCCAGGGATGGGGCAGCCACAACTTCTCTGGGCAACCTGTTCCAGTGTCTCACCACCCTCACAGGAAAGAATTTCTTCCTAATATCTAATCTAAATCTCCCCTCTTCCAATTTAAAACTGTTGAGAGTATTGTGCAGGTTTGGAAGTCTAGGCTGTTTTCTAGGGGGCAAGGAGCTAACTTTCCACGTAGATCTCGTGTGTGAATACTGAAAAATCTGCAGTGAAAAAAAATCTGCATGTTACTCTGCATATGATTCCCCCATGAAGTACCTCTTCGTTTAGGCAGAGATTTCAACCAGTCAGTTGTCCTTCATAACCCCAGCAGCTAATGCTGTAACCCACGCTGACCAGAAAGTTGTCTGTTATTGTGGCTACTGTCATTAATGAAAACTTTCAGCTTAAGAGGGAATGTCATTATCTGTAACACAGTATTAAGGGCAATGGTTCCAGCAGCAAATGATGAAGCCAGAGAAAACTCTGCACGCTTAAGATCATAGGAAATACAGGAATCTCTGACCTTGTATAGTCTATGCATTTTTTCTGTGAGCTGATCTACATCTACATTAGTGAGCAGCAAAGAGGGAAGAGGTTGGCTGGCAAAGGGTGAAGTCAGGACGCCCACTGATCCACCCGTGCCCTTGCTCTGAAGTTTGACTGTGTTGTTGGAGCCCTTCAAGCTCTTCTGTTTCTCTTTGGCAGCCACTGCGGTCCAGCCCTGAGGGAGAGACCTTGCTAGCTGAGCTGGAATGAGGTTTTATTGCACTGATGCTGACTCAGCTGCTTTACAAGGGTGAATTCTGAACCTCATCTACCTGCTAATGTTTCCTTAGATGTCTGGGGAGTCAGAGCGTGGGGGCAAGCCATCTGTCAGCTCCAAATCAGAAGAAATACTTGAAAAGTTCACTTGGAAACAGAAATGTTTGTAGGCTGGGGGTCAAATCTTGGATGCTCTTACACTTGAATAACCCCATATGGATAGGCATTGGCAGGAACCAGCAACCTCTAGGGCATACAGACATGCCGCATTATGCATCTGAAATGCATGGCCATGCACGAAGATTGCCAGAGTCAGGAAGAAACAGCTGCAAAAAGAAGTACCCGGTTTTGATGAAATATGTACTGACTTCTGTTGGTTGAAAAACAAAACTCATGGGGAGGAGGGAGGGCTGTCCTCTCAGGTGACCTAGCTTCCTATAGTAAATCAGTCGCTTCTGCTAGCTTTTCAGCAAAGCAAGGCCACACAATCTAGATCCCAAGCACACTTGTGGGGTGAAGCAGTCCCAGGGACCATCAGAGACATCAGGACACAGACTGCAAGGACAGAGTAATTCTTTCTGAGAGCCCAACAAAATTTGTGTCACTGTTGGATTTTGGGCTTTTAGCCCTGCTGTGACACTGTGAGCCCAGGAATTGCCACCAAGTGGGGTGGCTACGAATTTTTTCTAATATAGGTCTTGGATGACCAAGAGGGGGTTAATTACAGAACAATTCACTCTGTTCTGCTCAACCTGCAAAAGTTGTTGGTTGCAGAGAGAGCAGTAAGAGGCTTATCTCAGCTGTCACTGGATGGTGAAGCTGTCAGTCGAGCTGTCGTTCAACTGGTGCCCTTAGGCAGTGGTGGTGGGACAAGTTGGAAGGGGGTGTTCTACTAGCCCAGTGAGAGTCTGTCTGAAGATCCAAGGAGTGACTTTAAGCTTTGGATGTCTCAAAGGGGAGTAAAGTTGGGGCTTGGAGAGGGTGATCATAAGCAGCATATGCGCTAGTTCAGTGTTGAGCATCCTGAAATATTAAGGTTTTATTTTCCCCCCTAAAAACATGGCTCTTTGCTGGTTACTTTAGGCTAAAGAAGCACTTGTTCTTAGACTTTTTTCTCTAATGCTAAGGATTATAAATCTGTATTATTGCTAGTGGGTGAAAGCTCAGGTATCTAAATCACCATTAAGAAGCTGGAACCCATAACCACACAGCCCTCTTGCATCAATGCGAAATAGCCAGAGTTGACAATGCTGCAGATAAACATCTGAGTTAATTCACAAAGGTTCCTCTCCTGCAATTCCTCCTCCTAAAGGCTCTTGGCTGTTCTGATGAGGGTGATCTTGATTAATGATGGAGTGCTGTGTGAGAAGGCAAAATCAACAGCAATCCCTAGAGACAGTTCAATGAAGCAACAAATGCTGCTTTCCCCTGAGGTTTGTATTTATTCTGACAGTGCTGTGATGAGGTGGAAGAAAAGCTAGGTAGGACGGCTGGTTTTGGTGACTCCTGGAGCAACAGGCATCTTGTGAGGCTTCCCTTTCATTTCATAGTGGATACAGGCTTTGTTCCTCTTCTTCCTCAGCGGGGGTACTGCCAAGATCCTTTCTTCTTACTGTCTCAGCTCGTAGGAACTCAGAATCAGAGAACACAGTCTTTCTGTCACACCGGGCCTCAGCTGTACTGGAGGGTAGGACTATAAACTTCACTTCATGGGGAAGCCAGAGCAACAAATATATAGTTGAGGATTAAAAAGAACTGCTTGGAGTGGGAACCTCTTCTGTATCAGGTCGGTGCTTTACAGGGGAGGCACAAAGAGCATACAGATATGGTCTAAATGCTCTTGCCAGAGTAACTTTTTTAAGATGCCTGATATCCTATGAGGCAAAACGATGCCCTGATTAGCTCACTCTCACATTCTCCATTCACATTGTTCAGATGTGTTTCAGTAGTGGCAGAGGCAGTAGTGCAGTTACACAGGTCCTCAGCATGGATAACAGTGTTCCTTTTGCTTCAGAAGATCAGCCCATCTCCTCACCCACAGATCTAGCCTAGGAGTCTCCTCTTCCCCCATGTCCTGAACAAACCATTGGACCACTGCTAATGCAACCATGCTCTGTCTTCCTGCATCTTGCCTGCAGGAACTGATCCAACCAGCCACAGCTCCACTTAATGTCCTGATGCATTTGTGCAGACAGTGCTATTGCTCCTGTCAGCTCCTCAAAACTGTGCTGGGAGCCCTTGATCCCAAGGCCTTCTTGCCTCTGTGCTCTATCACCAGCTTGAGACTGCACTGCACCTTCTTGGCTGGGAATAGATGGTATGTGTATGTGATCAGCCACACTGGGCACGTGGCCTGCAGCAGTGCATGCAGACAAAATGGAGATATGCAAGAGGCAACATTACCAGTACGTCCAGAGGAACAAGCTCTGATGGTATATGTGCACCTCCATATTCAGACAAGTAGCCCTCAGTGTATGCAGCGACAACCGGATCAAATGAAACTTAACATTGACCAACCAAAAAAGCAGCTCAATGACACAAACCCTTGGCAAAATTAAAGCAGTCTGAAAGCCCAGATGCAAAAAATATGGCCAATAACAATTCTAATTCTCATGCGATGAGTAATGTCTCCTGGCACCTAGCAAGCAGCCAACATCAAGCTAGCAGAAGTCAAGAAGGACGTAGAATAATTCTGTGTTTTGGAGCGACATCAGCAGGTGCTCATTCTGGAGGCTGAAAGCAGGCAGCAGCCTCCTGAGGTGACTAATGATAATAACTGACCAACTTCATGGGTGGGCAAGGGTGGAACTGGTCTTGGCAGCTCCTGAACTGGTGTAGTGGGTACAAACTATACCATTTCACAGAACAGTTTTCAGCAGCTGGTTCAGCTTCTGAACTGAGATAACCTCTGAAGCCCATCTGCCGTTCCTGCAAACACCAAAGGAGAAGTACATCACTGCAGTGAGCACAAGAGCTGAGCAATACCCTTCTGTGTGGCAGATACCCACTGAGCAAGTGTCTTCCCTGGCTCTTTTAGAGGCTCTAGCCCTTTCAAAGGGAAGGCTGCAAGAAGTGGTTGCAATCCATGAATGCGATTTCTAAAACTGACTTATTTCTTGGGAGGGTGCTAGCCCTCTCCTGCGGGAACTCTAGCTTTCACTTCCCCTTCTGCTCTCTACTCTATTAAACCAGAGATTATATGTTACTACAGGTAAGTTAAAAACTGAAAATAGCTTGTGATCTACTAGAAATCTAGAGTTTCATCTAGCATTTTGTGCAACTGTCTGAAGTATTGTCTAACTTGCTTGGTCTGCTGAAGTTTTGACGTGGCTTGAGCGATGTAGTAAAAAAACAGTTGCTGCACTTGGTCATTAATGAACGGAGGGCCATGCATTTCACTTATTCAGCTCACACACCAGCAATGGCAGATTTTTCCAGTGTGTTATGTTGTTGCTTAATGTGTTGTGCAACTGCTCAGAGTTTAGAAGGTCTGCACCCAGTACCTTATTAATTCAAATAGCATGGCATCAGCCTCAGATCAAGGGGAACCAGGAACCTCATGCTGTGTCAGTGGTTTGTTTGCATTGTTTTTTATGCCAACAGCTGTGAACATTTTCTCTGGACAGGAGTGATGAAACTTGCTCTAGTTGGGTTCTTTCTGGTGATCAAATAAGCAGGGAAGCAGCATGTGGCCATATTGCTTCATACAGACAGACAAAAAAGGCCTGCAAGTATATTTGTTTGCTTAAGGGTTTTTCTCTCCTGATGTGATTATGCAATTTTTTTATATGCTTTTGCAATATCAGGGATGTTGAGTCTTCTCATTTCTTACCGTTGACGGAATACTTGTAAAGTATCAAGGAGGTGCCTAACATACAGATATGACTCACAACTTAAATCTGATTGCCAGTTGCCAGCCCTGAGTAATTCCTAGGCTCCTCTTCCTGTGCTCCCCCTAGTGTAGGAGTGCTTTCCAGTATAATAACATACATTTTAGCACCATTTAGAAATCAACACTTAGGCTGCATATAAAGGGCAACAGATATTTTGCTTCATTAATACAAATATTTGCATACTTGTAGTTTGCTGCTATGTTAGGCAGTGCTTCTGCTTTCACATTTAGTCTGTCATCTTCATGGAAATACAACATACCAACATATGAAGCCAAAGAAAGCAACTATGTGTGCACAGATGATTTAGGGACATGGATGTATTTTTGTGTGTATATTTTTTGGAGACACTTTCATCTTTCCTACCTCTATCTAGCTGTGTGGTTACAGGGTAAGAGAAAAGTAGCATCTTCGCAGGTTTCAGCAGCTGGATGCCACCTCTAAACAACTGAGATTTTAAAGTGATTATCATGAGGTTTCAGAGTGAAATGTCCCAGTTGTAAGGATGGAGGCAGTGCACACCTTCTGAAGTGGTCTTTGGGGGCATGTAGATATCAAAGGAGGTCCGTTTCCCAGGAGACAGGCAGGCTAGGGAACCTCGTAAACTGCCCAGGTTTCAGTATGACACTCAGATCACCCACATTGCAGAGTGGTGATAGGACAGGTACAAAACATCCCAGCTTGTCTCAGAAATGTGCAACAGTGTGTGGGGCAATGAGCAAGGCTCCCTTGCCAGCATGCTCCTCTGCCTAACACTGTCCCCTTGAATGTCCCTGTGTTTATTCGCGACTGCTTTGCTGAGGTGTGCAGGAGACCTGGTGCAGTGGGAGGAGGTGGTGGTGACAGCATGGAGTCCTTCTCTACCCCCGTGCTCCTCATCTCTACCTGCATCCAGCACACACCTTCCTGCCTACGTGTGCTGGATGTGTGTGTGCATGTGTTTGGGAGGCTCAGCCCCAGCCTAAAGCACATAGGGTGACCTCACTGCCCAATGGTGGAACACATTCCCCGTCAGCAGATGTTGGTGTGAAGGCAAACGCTCCTTAGGCAGCTGCTGCAACTGCTTGAGGAGTGCAGAGTGGCGAGTACACGAATGGAACTTGGTTGCTCTGCCTCTGGAAGGGGGTCAAGTCCAGAACAGAAGGTCAAGGAAAATCTTAAGAGATCTGGCTGAGTGCTGGTCTCAGGGCTTTACAGAGTGACTTCAGCTCTGTTGCCAAAGTGACATGAGGGTGGGCTTATAGCAAAGACATTAATTTTGGCTGACAGGATGGCAATAGGTTAATCAAGCAGAAAAAGCAGTGAGGAGAAGAAGTTTTAACCCTTCTCTGATTCCTCCCAGGCTTTGAAAAGGGGAGTCAGTCCCTAAGCCACCCCTGGACACATGCATGCACCTCCTTCCCTAGTCTGCTTTCCAGTCCCTCCAAGTCCCCACTAGTGTTCAGGCAATCTCCTTCCACCACCCCATTCCTGCTTTGGGGCTTCTGGCAGTCTCGGGGTTTCCTGAGCAAAGGCTGTGAAATCCACAGTGTCCTGGGCAGGCTGGGAACTCTCACGAGGCACCTGGAGTGTTCTCCCCTGTAACTGCTGCATCCTGCTGCCCTTTCCTCTGTCAGCCCCAGGGAAATTTCTGAATCCCATGGCTGGGATATGCACCCCCCAACACAGAAGGAAAAATTCCCTAATCATCTCAGTTAATGTTAAACTGACTGTTATTTAAGGAATTAAGCACCAGAAAGTATGTTACTGGTTAACTGCCCTCTCTGGCTCTGGCTGTCCCTGATCTCAGGACGAGAACTGCACCATGCATTGCTGTCCTCCAGCTTCTGCGGACACTGCATTGGACCCTTGTTTAAAAAGATATAGGTGCTCACACACGTGCTGTATCGTTACAGCAGCTACCCTGTTCTTCTATCAGGGCTTCCACTGTTTAGACAGCTGTGTGATTTGTTTGGGTTGATTTTTCTTTTTTTAAAAAAATCTACAAGTACAGACTGTGATGGCTTGTTAATAATACAGTGCCTCTTTCTATGCAGGGATGCCTCAGAACTTGTCTGAATCCAGTCAAAATGGTTTACTGCAATTTTTAAATTTTTGGTGGTTTTTTTTTTTTTTTTGTAGCACAACAAGCCAAAAACACATCTGCTCCATGCTGAGTTCATTTGTGCAGGTTTCTGTTCAGGTCACATTTTAATACCGAAGCTACAAACCCCGGAGTGGAAACACGGTGGACAGAACGGTGTCTTGCAGAAATGCCACCAGCAGGCGGCTGACAGCAACACTGCCAGGCTCTGCTGTAATGATCTTTGTTTCTTTGAGTTATGCACGTAGCTACAGCCCCTTCCTTCTGTGCCTGTCCAAGGCCAGAAGGCTGATGGCTCAATGAGTGCCACTGTTAAGGCTGCGAGTAGAAAGAAAACAATGCAAAATTCATTGGCAAATCCACTGCTCATACACACACAGGCTGGCAAAAGCTAAAAATCAACAGCAACATTTGCAGAGCGTTCAGTCACCTCCGGCTTCAATGGAATCTTCAGGTGTTCTTGGCATCGAATCAAGGTCCTGGTTTATGGCGTGAAAAGGGAGGGAGGAGAAGGAAGACCAAAGCAGGAAGCCCTGTATTTGACTTGAACACGTTGCACTCAAAACCAGGCGTGGTGCAAAGTCTGCAACCTATTTGACTGGGAAAATAGCATTTGAACCTGATTCCTTGTTGTGGCTGATCTCTTCAAGCAGGACAAGCCCCAATTTCAGCATACAGGCTCAAGTTCCAGGTTATTATTTTTAAGCTGTCTTTAATCCCTCAAGTTAAAATCCTCCCGGCATAGCTCTAGGCAAAGATGGGATTTGGCGACTACTCTCATTACTTTTCTTTTCTTTTCTGAATGGTGGTTCCCTGTTCTCTGCCACCCCACTCAGCAACCCACTTTTTCCACTGTTGGGATTCATGCTTATGTTGCTTTTCCAGCTTTACTTTCTGAAGGGATTGCCTCTTGTTATCAAATACATCTTTTCCATCAGCTTGGGCTGTCCTTCAAAAAGGGAAGCAGCCAGTGCAAAGCATTTTGGCGTGAGTCAGAAATCTTTATGGATGAGCCAAACACAGCAGAACAGAAACCAGGTCAATAGTAGCTCTCGTGAGAATTTAGCTGTATCCCTGGCATGGCACTTCTGATCTGTCTCTCCCCAGCCCCTCTATTTCCCTGTATGACTACACCTATGCCAGAAGAAGTGTGCTTGAAATCTTTGTGTGGGCAAGGAGGGTTGCAGTGACCAGTCAAAGCGTGTTTCACTTTCCCTTAGGAAAAATTCATCCCTTAATGTACTGGAAACATGTTTCTTCTCTTTTTCCACCCCCATTAGTGAAGAAAAAGCCTGTCTGTGCTTCTTCGGGATGGCATTTCAGGAGTGAGGACCAGCTCTTGTGTGTGTTGGTACAGTACCCATCAGACACATTCTACGTCTGCTCAGCAAGAACATTACAAACCAGAAGTAGAAAATACCATATGCTCCCGCTTTGTGGTGATGTTGGAGTCACTGCATCAGGAGAAATCCAAATGCTAGAACAGCCAAGAAGCTTGAATTTGGACCCTTGGGAACTGAAATGAATTTGTATTGTAAGCGCCAGTTCTGGTTTTATAACATATCCTTATGGCCTATGATGGCACCTTTGCCTACTGGAGTGCATGCCAGTCCACATCAGCAGAGTGTAGCTGCCAGCAGCAGCGCAGAGATGACCTACAGCAGCACTCCCACCCAGTCTTTGTGTGGCACATCTGCTATGGATGAACCACGCATTCGTACTCGGGTAAGAGATTTCCCAGGTTGCCGTGTGGTAGCAGGGTAACACGGTGGGACTGCGACTAGACACTTCTCAAGAGCTGCTTTCTGCCTTGTGCCGTGGCCCAAAGGCAGTTTTAAGTGTTTGGTGGCAGTGCCCTTTCTGCCTCATCTCTTGCCCTGCCTGTGGCTGGCTGAATGCTCTCCAAATGGTGCTGTTGATTTTTTTCTTTCTCCAGTGCGTGAGCAGTGGATTTGCCAATGAATTTTGCATTGTTTTCTCTCTACTCACAGCCTTAACAGTAGCATCCTTTGAACCATCAGCCTCTGGCCTTAGACAGGCACAGAAAGAAGGGGCTGTAGCTACTTGCATAACTCCGCTCTCAGTCTGTACTTTCTCTTCCACTCCATCAAGGACAATGAGCCTAAGCACGGAGCTGCACCAGGAGGCAATGGTAGCCCGCAAGAAGAAAGATAGTTAAGTACAGGATCCTGCAACACTCTGTGCCATGATGTCAGGTACAATCCATGTCTGACAGTGCACTGCTAGGAATATCTTTCATGCTGCTGCTTAGCTGTGAAGAGTTAATGCATGCTTTAACTAGTGCTTCAGAGAGCCAGGATTTCTGGCAGAGTGTGACATTCATTTTTCATGATGAAGCTGCAATAACATGATGCCAGTGGGACAGCTCGAGGAGTCTGAACATAACTGGAGCATCCTGATGGGTCCTGAGTAATGTTGTATCAGTAGCTGTCGTGTTCTGTGGATACACAGAGAAGATAATTTTTAGCTGTTTGCATGTACTTAATTCTTTGTAATAATCCAAAATGCAGGCAATTTGATTCCCTGTCCTTGTGACAAATGCTTTAATTTGGTGCACATTGCTACAATTATGATATTACATGAGAATCTTGGCTTTAAAGGAAGTTTATAAGGACCATTTGGAATTTCAATTATGAAATTTGACTTTTAAGTGACTATCGTCAGTGGGTGGGAACCCCTGTGATCAAATATGAGGAGATCAGGTCCCTGAAATTTATATATGCTTATCCATGTTTCCACTTTTAGAGGCACTTCTTTCATATTTCCAGATATTTCATCACATACAGTAAAGCCATTTAAAAATTACAGTCAAGATTCTCATGCAGTATCTTGTTTGAGGAAGCTAGAATGCTCAAAATTACAAGAGCTGGCCCCTCATTATTTGGTGGGACTGAATTTGGGGCTACAAAAGATGCAAAACCAGAAAGGAACTGTAGCCAAATTCCTTCAAGACTATCGTCCCAAAGTGAGCTGCTGTACAGTTGACTGCAGCTCTCCTGCTGAGAAGGACTCTCCTTCCTCAACTGTGTCCCTTATGTCCACCACGCGTTCCTCACTGGGCAGTGCGTGCTGCTTCAGTTCAGTACAGAGCAATAATGCACTGAAATTTTAGAGAATGTAATTCTCAAGGAATGTATTTCCTTATCACACCATTGTCTTTAGTAACATAGCTCCAAAGAATCAGCACGGACTATTTTTCCACAATGTGATTTTTATTAGTAATTTATTCAGCATAGCAGATGCCAGCAAGCAAACTATGCAAAGAGCAAATCTCTTCCTCCAAGTGTAAATATTTACAGATCATATTCAATGGTATTTAGTAGTCTGCAAACATATTGTCGACAATTCTATCCAGACTCTTCCCTAATTGCAGCCAGAGAGTTGGCAGAGGCATGTCCTCTCTGAAAAGATGGTTATGGAAAAAAAATGATAGCTGATAGCAGGCTAAATAGGTTCTTGGCTCAATTAAACTGGATTTATTTCAGAGGTGAATTGGGCTCACACCAAGTTAAAACTCAGTTACAGGAGCTTATACCTACCACAGGCAGAGTTGGAGGGATGCTGCTTCTTGGGGGCCAGCTCTCCCATACAGCCTGGGAACCTCTCTTGGCACTGGATGAAAAGGGCCACTGGAAGTTCAACCTTCCACATGTCCAGAAGAGCAAATATTCCCAGTTCCAATCACCACCTGTTGTTAAAACTGAAATACATTATTTCTTAAACACAGACCTGCCTTTTGGTCTCTAGCTCAGTCAGTGCAACATCCCTGAACGGGTTAATGTCTGAGACATGGCTTGACTACATAGGAGCCATTTCTGTTTAATCTAATATCCTAAAATCTCCTTTCCTACATCTCCAGCCCAATCCCCTTTGATAGCATTTCATTACATCCCTTAATCTCTGCTCTCCTGACAATCTGAAATAAATACAAACCAACTGAAAGCTCAACAGTGGCTGAGCCCTCATTTATATTCTATGAAAACCTGCTATTGCAAGCATGTCTTCCCACCCCAGCTTTTCACACGAGGCATGTAAAGTTGCAAAGATCTCTAAACACTTCAAAATTATGTCCTCCGGGATCCTCAAAGGAAGTAGCCTGACCGAGTGACATTCCCTGTGCATCACAGGGAGAGGTGAGAGGGCACATTCATGACATCCCATTCTCTTTTTCTGCATGATTACAGCTTTTTTTCAGTGACTGTATTTTTGTGTTCCACGTCTGGGCTTCTCCATGTGCATTTCCTTTTTTCTCCTGAAACTGTTTTTCCCAGAAATCTGATTGTTTCCCACTACACCAACCCTAAGGGCTGTGTGCCCTCCTGCTTTGCTCAACAGCTTCACATTATTTCCTCCATCGTTGTGCTTGATCCTGCCAGACAATCTATTCCACAGCAGTCAGTCCTCCTCCCATCAACTGTCTCTTCTAATTCTCTTAAATCACAGAGATTCCTTCTGCCTTCCTTCTTCTCTGGAAAGGAGGGGAGGGAACATTTCACTAGATGTCAGTATCCCACATGAATGATGGAATGGTAAATCTATACAACATACACAGACAGACATGCTTTAAATTGAGTCCTTAATGTGGAGTGCTTGCCAGCCTGGCATTTTGTCTGCTTTTAATTAACTGATGAACCAGGGCATCAGCTCCTCCTCCTCAGTGTTAATTCTGAAAAGCAAATTTGTGTGTTCTAAAATTAAATTGGGATGTGTGAATGATTTCACCATCACTTTCATCTATGGCCAGACTAGCAGTAGCAGCTGAAATTCTTACATGCTTTGAGGAAGCAAGGGCTCCTTCTTCACCTGTTCCATGCCACAATCACCATGTACAGCAGCTCACAGCATGGGCTGTGCCTGTGTGTGCACAGTGCTCTTTTCTGCACCTTTTCTTGATGACTCTTCTTTGCATGGTCTGAAAATAACCCAAAGGAGTTGAATTCAGGAGACAGTGAGCTTGCTCTCAAATGGGCATCTACGACTTAAAAGGAAGTCCTGCAGCTTCTGCCGTTTCATGGAGCTGGCCCCACACTTCAGACTGTGGGTCAGATATATATTATATATGTATCTGTATATACATGTACACACTGTGTGGTATATCATAGAATCATAGAACGGTTAGAGTTGGAAGGGACCTGAAAGATCATCAAGTTCCAACCCCCCTGCCATGGGCAGGGACACCTCTCCCTAGAGCAGGTTGCTCAAAGCCCCATCCAGCCTGGCCTTGAACACTTCCAGGGATGGGGCATCAACAGCTTCTCAGGGCAACCTGTTCCAGTGCCTCACCACAAAATATAAAAGCTTCAAAGCTCCACAGTTGCTAGGGTTTGCCCCTGGCAGCTGTGGGCTGCTGGTGTGCAAACTTTCGCCATAGCCTGCAGCATTAAAACAGCAAAACAATCAACAAGGAGGCAATTTCTGCTATTTGATTCAATATTTAATTCGGCAGCATTCTCTACTTAAATAATGCTGTTGCCAGTGGACTGCCATGTCTAATAAACCAGACACTTGCATGGCCTAGGGATTTTATGAGAAAAAATACACTTAGATTATGGTGGAATATTTGTGGTTTTCATAGTCCAGGGTAGCAAGAAGCTGCTAGCCAGAACACTTCTCTAATTTCTTCCTCCTTGGTGGCAATTATGAAAATTTGGATGCAACTAATCCAGCCATTGTTCTTCTGCTCCTCACAAAAAAATCCTGTGACATTTGCTTGCAGAAAGCACGAGCAAAACGTGTTGCTGCTAAAATGGGCTTTGCCAAGATGACACTCTTGCTGTGCCAGAACTTGCAGAAGATGGTGGGTGCACTCCAGTTTGTGTCACAAAAATTCAGAATGAAAATACCTCATCTGACTACAGCTTCTCGCCAGCATTATCGCAGACAAACCTGTAGAATCATAGAATCATCCAGGCCGAAAGGGACCTCCAGAAGTCATCTAGTGCACCCCCCCCGCAGTCACAGGGACACTCCCAACTAGACCAGGGTGCCCAGGGCCTCATCGAGCCTCACCTTGAACATCTCCAGGAAAGGGGCCTCAACCACCTCCCTGGGCAACCTGTTCCAGTGTTCCACCACCGAGCACACGGAGCTTCAGCTGCGGCGCACATTTAGGGCAACTTATGCACAGTAACAGCAACCGGGGCCATTTTCAGCCTTGTGTAACTGTGGAGACACGACAGCCGGGCCGGCCGGCCCACTGCGAAGAGGGCACAGCTCTCTCTGGGGAGACGGGGGCGGTTGGGGCCGCCCATGCCGGGCCTTGGGCAGGCTGTCAGCCGCCGTGACGACTGCTGCCGAGCTCCAGCCACCACACGGGCCCGGCTTCCTCACGGAGGGGGCGTGCTCCACCGCTGGGCCCGGTCCGGCCCCTCAGCCGCGTCTCTGCCCTGCGGCACTTCCGCCCCACTTCCGCCTCCTCAGACACATCACTTCCGCGTTAAGTAGCCACACCCCCGCGCCCCGCTGTTTCCGGGGTGAGGCGCGCTGCCTGCGCACGGCACGCAGCGGGAGGTGGGCGTGGCCTAAGGGAGGAGGGTTGCTGTGAGGGCGTGGCTTGGAGAGGGAGGACCAATGAGCGGCGGCAGGGGCGGGGCGGGGGCGTGACCGGGGCGTGGCGCTGTCGCGGCATGTGTCGGCCCTGGGGCCGGCTCCGCTGCTGCTGCTGGGGCCGCCGCTGCCGGGGTAAGCGTCTCCTCCGCCCCGCTGCCCGGCTCCACTGTGCCGTGACTGCGGGCCGACGGGCGGTCCCGGGCCTGGGGGGAGCGGGAGGTGCCGCGCAGGGAGAGTGGCGGTGCCGGGTGTGTCCGCCGCGGAGGTTTGAAGCCCTACGGCCAGCCGGCGGGAGGGACGGGGCGCCGCGGCCTGGGGGCGTGCGGGGGTTTGGGCAGCCGTTCCCGTCAACTGCCACGAGTTGCAAATCGGTTTCTAAGTGCCTTGTGGAAGCGTGGCTCTGCGGTTCCCCCGCAGTGCAACGTGTCCCTGCTCCTGCCTGACTTGGTTCTCGGGGCGGGGGATGGTGGGAGTGGAGGAAACTCAAGTTTTATTGCGGGGAAAACAGCCGATTGACTCAGCAAATAGCTCACGGGCCTGAAACGTAACGTTTTTAGTCCCTGTGAGCCACCTGGGAAATGTGGTGGCTGTCACAGGTCACCCTTCATGCACGGCATCACTGGGGTGTAAAAATATCTTGAGCCTGAGTAAATAATATCGGGTGTGTATGGTTGAAATTGCCTTTGTAAATCAAATCCGGCTTTGTGTGGCGTCTTACTGAAATATTTTTCATCTTGCTGTACCTTAGGCAAAGGTTTTCAGTGGGTTTAACTGTACCCTGGGTGATGTTAGCGAATACAGTAAATCATAAGAAGAATGCTCTTCTCTGACCAAGCTCTGAAACACTGCATGCTGTGGGGGTATTCTATCCGAGTGGATCTTGTTCTGGCAGATTCATTGAATCCCCTAACATTCCCCTCTGCTGTCTCCCAAACTTTGTCTTCTAGGATTGGCAAAGAAGAATCCCGTCTCTGGACCCTGTCAAGCAAGGTGTCTGGATGTCCTTCCTGCATGTTGGCTGACTGAACCCCTGCCAGGCTCCGTCATGCAACAGAATGCCTGTTCCCTGATAACGTGAGTTACCTGGCTGCTTTCGGGAGGAACAAACCCATAGAAATACTGATCGTCACCGCCCTGAGCTGAGTTGCAACCTTGCTGAGTGAGGTGAACTCACTGATAGTGAGCATTTGGTGCCCTTTAGACCTCAGGGGGTTTGTGGCTGATCAGTAGCTTTGAAAACTAGGCTGTAAGATTCATGTTGATGCAATGTCTCTCTCTCAAAAGTGCATGTATTTCTGTATTAATCTTACTTATCTACCATAATCATCCACCACTGTATACATTAATGCAGTCCATTACATGGTAATGGATAGTTTAGAACAAATCTATCTGGGTTCATTAGCTTTCCTGTCTGTAGTAGATTAATGCACTTCCTGTGCATGTTTTGCTGCTTGGTTCGAGTTTCTATAGGTAAATACAACGTGTGTATACGCACATGTATTGTTTTAGTAGTTTTCTGGGGGAAATTCCAGACTACATGCCTCTTTAACAAGTTGGTGCAGACATCTTTATTTTCTGTTTTAATTGTAAATTCCCTGGTGGATTTATAAACCCATCTGCCAGAAAACAGACTTTGCATCTGGTTATCTGCTATTGAAATTCTAATTGGCACATCCGTGCAGCCTTCAGCCTCTGCCTTCTCAGGGAAGACTCCTGGCACAGACTTTTCAAAGGCGATGGGAATAATGTGCAAGCGAAGTTTCAAGCTTCAGTGCTGAAAAACATCCATGCTGAAGGCCTGATAATGTATATAAATAGTAAAATATAATAAATAATATAATGTCTGGCTGCTTACCCTGCTTTCCAGGGTTAGGTAATGTAGCTACTTACTTTTAAGTGTAAACTGTAACTGACTTCTTCAGTTGTGTGTGACAGACTAGATTTTCAAGGGAAAATATCACAGGGACACATTAGAGAATGGAGCCCTTTGTTTAAAGCAGTGCATGCTGGAAATGTCCAAAACTTTGCTTGAAGAAAGCATGAAAAATTGATTTGTTTGGGTAGGGTTTCTTGCCTCTTCTCGGTTTTGGGTGGTTTTTTTTTAAAGGCATGGATAAAAGTCTTATCCATGAAGCTTTTAGTACACAGTTCTGCTGATGTCTCCCCATGCTCTGACACACAGTGTTAACCCAGGACATGTTCTATGTATCATCACCTAGGCTTGAACACAGCTTTATACACTGAAAGTGCCATAAGGCAGGTCCAGCAAGAATTTCTGCCAGCATATTTGTAGTGGAAAATTATGGGCAACCTAGATGTGGGAGGAGTGAACTTGTTGCTCTGCTGGATCCCCACAAACTGGGTGAATTGCAGTGGCTGCTTCCACCCGGGCTGACGTGTATATTCTGAGTGATGCTGGGCTTATGGCTCAGAGCAGTGGCGTGGATGGCTGGGTGTCATGCATGTGCATTTTCTCACAGCCCTCGTCTCCATATGGAGATCTTCCACGTCGCCTGCACGCTTGTGCTGAGCAGCCATGCTCAGATCCATCTGCTCCGACCAGCTTTCATCGCTGGACCCCACATAGAAGCGTGTTCAGGCACTGCTAATGTCTGTTTTAGATTTATCTTTGCCCTTTAATTGTTGCTTTGTGCTTGATGCAGACTTCTAATAGCAGGAGCAATTATGCACTGGGAAAGCAGGAGGAAAAAGCAGACAATTCACTGGCCCTTGCCTGTAGATCCTCAGCTGCTGTGCATTGCTAGGGCTTCCTTGCAGAGCAATGACAACCCACACCAGCTGGCCATTTGCTCTTTGAAGTATTTAAATTGGGATTATATGCCTTTCTGAAGATGTTCCTCCCTACGAACACAGAGCTGGTACAAAGTTCATTTGTGTGGTAGATGAGATGCCCTTTCCACCTTCCCCAGCACAGTAGTTGTTGGATGAAACTCCATGGGATATGCTGCACCAGAAGATAAGCTAGATGATCTTTGTGTCTTTTTTCCTCCTACCCTTAAAAGTACCAGGAGGGCAACATCCTTACTGCATGGGCTGTTGCTGGATGCCATCTGGCTCAGCAATGTCGCTTCACTTCCTGGCTTCCAGCCTATCCTGCAGGTGTAACCATCGCACCCCACCTGCCAATGATACCCAGGGGAAGGTCCACCAAAGGGCTGTTAACTTTGTTGACTGGGAAGCCAGAAAGTCCTGTGAAGTATGCTTTCTCTCAGGAGCATAGCAAGCCTTTAATGCGTTTGTTCCTCCTGTGAGTTCTGCTCCCTGGGACTGAAATTGTGGTTCCCTTTCAACAACTTAGACTTGGAGGCGTCAGTGGAACTTGTGAGTTGACAGTTGGGGCGTAAAGATGCTGCTGGCACTTCAGGGACAGTAGCAATGCTGAAAATGAGCACAGGCAGGAGCACCTTCTTGTGCACTTTGAAAATGTTGTTTGCAGCTCCTCCAGCTTTTGACTGCTGGCAATCCAAGGAGGTCACCATGCAGGTAGAGCACTCAGGGTGCCTGTGGTACAGCAATGTATCCAGGACAGGAAAATGTATCTCCAGCATGTACAGGGGACTCCCTTCTTGAAAAAATGTCTGCATGCATGTTGCTGCGTCTTCCTGCGAACAAATTATCCAACAAAAGCAAGTGGCAAGAAGTGCAGAAGTGGGTTTTAATGCTTAGTGGAACCACACACTTGCCTTGCCGGTGTGTAAAGCAGCACTTGGCTGCTTGCTGTTGTGCTGTCTGGCTTCCTTGTTGCTTTGATTCTTTAAGGGTATTTGTGGAAACCCTGCATTTAGCTGGTGGCTCTGCTCTGCTGCTATTGTGATTATCACTGAAGTGAGGCTTCCTCTGGACCATTTTGAATGTCGATCGACGTAGGTGCCAAAACTTCTGGCAGTTTTCCATTACCTTTGCTGGATGAGTTTTTCCTTTGCTGTTGTGGGCTTGGCCTCAAGGATCAGATCTTGGGTTTTGGTGCTGGGAGGTAGGGGTGCTGCTGCGCTGACACCGCATTGGTGCGTGTTGTTGGACAGGACTGTAAGGTGGTCCCCGATGGCTGCATTGCTGTGGTAGAGCTAGTCTTCAAATGCACTTTGCAGAACATGAGATCTCTGGAATGACAGTGTGTGAGCCTGGTTTTTCCATCAGGTCCTTTACTCCCAGCTCACATGATAACTTGGCAGCCAGTTAGAAAGCACATTGAGTGCTTGTTTGGTTTCTGTCCTTGTAGCAGAATGTTGTATGAAGAAAGGAGCAGAGGGTAGTGAGCCAGGGACTGGGGTACTTGTTTATTTGCAGCCAGCTGGACCACCCCAAGACACACAGTCCATCCGTATGTCATGCACCTGCTTGAGGAACCAGCTGGGTCCTTCATGTGAGCAGGAAGTTTGGTCTGCGCAGTTGGCGTGGGTTGCAGTTGCTCACCCAGATTATCTCTGTACATCACCACAGCTCCTGTCACCATTGCTTGAAACCATAGTTTCAGTTGAGCTATGTCCCCTAAAGATCAACTAAATTGTGCTCTGCAGTTGTGACCATGGAATGTCCAAGCCCCCATAGCTATAGCCTTACTCCCTAAATATACAGAGAGGGAAGGTGAGGTTGTCTGTGTACAAGGGCCATTATTTTTTTATTTTTTTTTTAAATGAGGCATTCAACCATCAATGTTTTTGCTTATGATGACTCTCTTGCCTCTGACTGTCTAGGACCGCATTGGGATTGTCATCCCTGAGCTCCAGCTGACTTGGTACCAGGCCTGGAGAACTGCATGTTCAGCAAAACACTTGAGCGTGTACTTCAGATAGAGAAGGCGTGTGGCTCTTAGATTTGTTTTATTAAAAAAATAATTAAAAAAAAACAGTGACAAAGAAGTGATTTGATGAAATTTACATTGAATTTTGCATGTATATTTGTGTTGGTTTTATATTTGTTTGGCTTGGGGAGACTTTTGCAGCATTTTAACTAAATCTGGGTTTAAATCCACTTAAGTTAAACTCCCAGTACAACTTGTATGTGGAGACTAGGATGAAATCTTATTAATTTTAATAGGATTAAGCATGTTCTTTTGCTGAGTTGTCTTCTCTATCTTTCTTTTTTGGCTTCTCTATATTAAAAAGCAGGATAAACCTTACCACTCTTCCATCTCCTTGTGAAAATGCTTTGACAGTCTCAGAGAAGTGGCTCTCTGGTTGCATACCGTAATATTTTATACTTTTTATTTTTTTTTCCTAGTGCTTTCAGCTGTAGTCTTACTGTACCCAGGCTTTTATTGGCTTTTGCTTCCCCTAAAGGTGCAATAATTTTTGACAGCAAGAAAACAGTTACAATGGTTTGCCTGGTAAGTTTCTACACTTAATTTGTTTGGTGGGTTTTTTTTTTCTTTTGCTCCCTCTGAGTGGATTTGAAACTGCTGTGAAACAAGTCCATTAACAGAGGGAAATTTTGTAGAAGTTAGCAGGCACTTAAGCATATGAGGATGGATGAGGGCAAAATTCATCCCTATTCATGAAGCAGGAATACACTGAAGAACAGGGAACAAAGGTAGAAGCATTATGAATACAAAATGATTGAAGGGGAATATTGGGGATGCATTTAAGATCAAGCAAGCCATTTACTGGAGAGGAAGCTACTTTGTGCATTTGTGTTACCTCTTCACTTCCTTATTTCTTGCTGTACATCATCCCCTGAATCTTACTATTGAATTTTTTTTTGATTTGTTTCAGTATAGGACCACTGTTTTTCCTCCTCCTTCAGAAAAGACAAACTCCACAGCACATATTTCTGGATGTTTCTGAGATGCTCTTAATGACACTTACTACATATGCCCGGTGATAAGTTGATTTTCTCTGTGTCCAAGCAAAGAGAAGTGTTGGATAGAGGCATCCTCCAACACTTAGCATCATAAGACTCTGTGGCAGTTCAGTTATAAGCCAATATCCTCCCGCTATTCCCTTTCTCTTCAAATCTTTGTGTGTTGAATAGCAGAGGCCCTAGCACAGATCTCTGGAACTCCAGTGGTGGCCACTTGTCCTCATGAAAGCCTACAGCTTCTTTCTGCCCTTTGTTACCTTTTCTAATCAATTACCAGTCCATGAAAAAGCCTTTCTGTGTAGCCGACAACATTGTAGTTTCCACTAGAACTTTGAAATGGTTCCCCACCAAAAACCTCTATACAAATCCGCGTGTAATAAGTAGATAAGAAAGATAACTTCCTGCTACGAAAGTTGTGTTGACTTTTCCTGAAGCCATGAAGCAAGGCAGTAATTCACACCAAGAACAACTATATCTTCATCTATGATGGTGTTTTTCAAGGGATGGCCAATAGGTTTACATTTGTCTTGTAGATGTGGCAGGATCCATGTGTTCATCTGAGAGATGCTGGCCTGAAATGCGTCATTAATGATATCTGGAGTATACCTGGCTCTACTGGGCACATTTTGGGCAGTGAAGCCAGCAGAGGAATGCAACATCGTGAGTCTGCCAGTGGCTGCATAACAATTTTATGTAGGTCAGAGGTTCCATTAGTTCTGCGAGACTTACTCTCACATATAAAGTTAAAACATGTGCTTTGGGTGTTTGAAGAATTGCTGCTTAAGGCAGATATGCCGACATGGAAACAGCTGATAACGTTCTTCAGCGACACTTGCTGCTTGAGTTTGGGAAGCACGTGGCCTGGATGGAGCTGTAATGCAGATGGCTTTTGTTACCAGCTGACCTGAAAAGCACTGAAGTGGGGTTTGTTTTTTGTTTGGCAAACGGCTTTTGACTGGATCTGGTGTATTCATAGATTTCCGTTTGTTGCTTTTCTGTCCATTGCAAAGGGAGTAAGGATTTTTAGACTTCAAAAATCTTGCAATGTCTAGAAACTGGAAATGTGTTGATGCAATGAAATCCATTCAGTGACTAAACTGCTGTAATAGAAGTGGATTTCTGGTGTTCATAACCCATCCTCATAAGTAATATCTGAATGAAACAGAGTTTTAGAACAAAATGTATACAGAAAATGTTGGTGAGGTGGGATGTTTTGTGAGTTTGTTTTGGTTGCCTTTTTTTTTTTCCCCCTGCAGGTTTTGGCAAGCAGGTCTTTCTGGGTGGTATGTTCTTCACTTGATCTTTGACCTCTCTGAAAGTGGAAACAGATGTAATGCAAACAAGTGGGCAAGCTGTCCCCTGAGAGTTGATTGAAAACTGTAAACCCTTCTGCTAAATGACCTCTTAGGTTATTGTATGTTTTGGGACAAATTTGTTGGAGGAACAGGAACCGTATTGAAATCAGTAAGATTACACCTGCAGAGGTTCCTTCTGGATTTAAAATGCATGCTCCAAAATTGTGTTTCATTGAGTATATCCCACAGTGTGCTCAAGCATTCACATTCACAATTGCTTCTGAGTCAGATACAGTGAATGCCATCCAGTGAGCGTGCATATTTCATATGGCAATTCATTTGCATAAAGGATGTCTGGATGAAGGACAGAATTTGTAAACAAAAATACATATATTAATTTATTTTGGTATTTTTCTGTCATCTCCAGGGAAGATGGAGGGAAGTGAAAGAAACGTGCAGCACTTTTAGAAAGTAAATACTGAAATGGTGGGCGTGCAGTTCAAGCCATTAGGTGTTATTTGATGTTGCAGATCTTAGTATGCGATGAGAGAATTTTCTGTCTTGGCCTATCAATGCTAGAGGATTTGCTAAGCAAGATTTGACATAATTCCTCTTCAGATGCCTGTCATTTAAAAAAACCTCAACAACAACAACAAAACAACCAAAAAACCTCCAAAAACAACCCCTAAAACCCCAACCCATGCTGTGAACATCTTCTCCTCACTGCGGGGCACTTTTTCTGCTCCGTTGCCTGCTTGGGCAGATTTACCTTGTGATAATCATTTCAGCAACTGAAGTGGCTCAGAAGCCTAAAAATCTGAGTGCTGAGACAGAAGCTGGATTTTGTTGGGATGATGGTGGAGGCAGAAGCGCTGCTTTTTAGAGCAGAGGAAGCCTTTAATTTCTCCACATTTGCCAATGAAACTTGTGAAGCTCCTTCTACTGGATGCTAGAAGTACTTGACTCTTCAGTTACGTCTAGGCTCTCAGGAAAATCAGTGAGTTTAGGGTGTGAGCTGTTATAATAACTTTGTTAAAACGTCCTGTGGGTGCTGACATTGTTTGAGATGCAGGTACTAGGGCAGAGGGTGTCTCCTTGCCCTGCTGACGTACGTGCTCCCTGTGTCAGTGGCATCATTGCTCTGAACTGGGACTCTGGACCTAGAGCAGAGCCTTTTCTGATGGAGAACCCTTCTTCATGGTGGTTCAGCTGAATATTATCTGCACTCTGGCTTTTAAAGTCCTCATGGTTACTGACCTTAGGGTAATAACTTATGTACTTCCTGCTGATGAAAAGGTGTCTGATAAAATGTTGTCAGGCTTAGAGCTATGCTTTCAGGTTATCTTATGCTTTTGCTAAATACATAAATGTTCTGTACAGGTTGTGCAAATGTTTTGTTGATAATAACTACAGCTTATTGCTAGCTTTGGGTGCCTGCTAGCCATGCTAGGTAGCAAGGGATGAAACTTGGGCTCAGCTTCTGGTCTCAGAGAGTTACTGTCACGGTTGGACCTGATTCTTCCATAACGTGGAGTCTGCCAAGTCTCCAAGTCTTTTTGCTATTAAAAGCAGATGCACCTTTTTTTTAGTACCATTTAAAGAGGTGCCTCCCATTTAGTACCTCTTTTAAGGAGCTGCCTCACAGTTTGTTTTAAAAAAAAAAAAAGTTGGTAAACTTAAAAGGTGTTAAACTTTGGAATTACAGAGGGGAGCTGAAAGAGCTGAGGATTGTTGCCCAACATCCAGTGGAAATGGTTTTTTTTCCTTTCCTTGTTTATGTTTGAAACTTGTTAGCTTCATACTGCTGAAGCGCGATGCCCACTTGTTGCTAATGAGGAAGGTGAAAACCTGGCATCAGTTGCAATCCTTCTTCCTATTGCGATGCCAGAGCACCTTGAGCCCAACCACGCTTTAAGGTAGGGGAACTGACTTTCTCTGCCTCTTCAATTTTTGGCCTTTTGGAAGTGAACATTGGCATTGTATTTATCAGAAGCAGCTTGGGAAGCTGCTCTTCCAGCTTCTTACTGAGGATCGTTTACCCTAATGTCCTTCGAAGATGCTGGTTCTCCACTAAACTGACCCAGAATAGAGGGGGAACCTCAAGAGAAGAATCTGCTGATCTCTGACCCATATATTCATTTAAAACATAGCTTTGGAGTTTTCTCTGATCTCCTTTGGAAATTTTCGGGTTTCTGGATGATTTTAAGATGCAAATACGCTTACTAATAGTTGACAGTTATCATGCCAGAGCACGCATCATGTCACTGAGGTTCCTGCCCTTCTATGTGGGTGGCTTTGCTGTTTATGGGGCAGTTCTTGTTTACTACAAATTGCAAATTTCAAGTAAAGCAGAATTGGTGCCAGTTCACCTTGTGTACCTGGCTCTAAACTGAGGTAGTTTACTGGTGTGATTTGCCACTGCTCTGTGAGTAGTTGAGCAGTCTCTAACAGGAATAAGAGCAACTGAGGGCACAGAGGTGGGCTTATGGCCAATGCAGCTTTCTAGCCTTCAAGTTGGACTTGTTTGGCGTATCTCTAGTTCTGAGGATCCTAAACTTGCTTTAAAGGATGAGACTAAAGAAGAGTTGGACCTTGGTGTGAGCCATCTGGGTCCTTGATCTTCTGCATTTATAGCCTTTCCTCGTTACAGGCTTGCAAAGACTCCAGCAGCAAACTGGGTTTGGAGGCAGGTTTCATGTTGATTCAAGTGTGAATTATTTAATTCTTGGCATGTCTTTTGTTTTGTATCTGATTTCAGTCAGTCACAGCCTGTTCCACCTCTTGTTTCTTGACCTATAATGGTGTTCTGCTGTGATCTGATATCAGACAGGTTTGCATTGGATTATGTTGGAGCCAAAGTCTTCAAAACAGCATTCAGTGAATCAAAGCAAGTGGTATTAGTGGCTAGTGGTAAGTGAGCAGTATTTGTAGTGTGGCTTTCACACGTTTGTCCTTGTTTTTGTTGTCCTTGCCTGGAAAACCTTCCCCCGCCAGTCTCTTGATGTAGGTAATTACTGTATGCTGAGCTCATCCTTGCACCAGGTGGGCTGTTCTTGCTAGTATTTTGGTTTTTCTAATTCATGTTCCCCTCATTACAGGACCAGAGTGTCTTTGGCATAAAATCAGTAGCCAGAAGTTTCTCATGGGTTCAGTCTGTGCTGCTGACCAGGTCACAGCTTCTGGAAGAGTAAGAATAACCTCTTGCTCTTTGTTTTGAGTCCAGGTGTTACAAGTTGAGAAAGATGTTTCAACTTTGTTTTTTTCCATATTCTGTTGCTGTACTGCTGAGCAAAAATTGAAGACAGAAAAGTACAGAGGCATCCAGGAGTGCTTCAGAAAATATCTGTATTCGGATCCTGTTTGCCCAGTAAAATACATAACATGAGAGAAATTATGGGTAAACATGCACAGTTTTTCACTTCCATGTATTTGATATAAGTTAAACTGACGTTTGTGGTAGTTGCAATAGCTCTTGGTGAGTTGCTCTGCTGAATGTCTGTAGATGCCCATGGTAGTCAGTTAACCCTGTGGAACAGTTTTGGAGTCCTCATTAGCAGTATCATCAGCAGACAGCCAGATACGCAAGGTCTGCCTACAGAGCTCAGAAAAGTTCAGAAGAACCTGCTACTGCTGGTGGCTGGTGCAGCCCCTCTTCGTGTGCACCCCAAAGGAGTGCTTTGTACAAAGACATTTGTACTGAAAAAGCTTTGAGGAGCTCAAAACAAGCTTTTTTTTTTTTTTTCCATTTTGATGTTAGGATCAGGAGTCACAACTTAAATGAGTTCCTCTGAAACTGAAAAGAGGGAACCTAGAACAAGGTAGGAGAACATAACTGCTGCCCTTTTGCTCAGAGATACAAGGCCCAAGAGCTGGACTGAAGCACTTCTACAAATGTTTCCTCGGCAGCCATGGACATCCATGACAGTAATGAGAGGGAAGGATCCTTAGGTTCTGATGGCCCATAGGTTTAAATTCAGGTTGTTGCATGACTTGATGACTTACTGGCTATGAAGAACCTACTGGAAGGAAGCCCAGCAAGGATGAGGAGGGCTGCTACTGCATTCAGTTGCCTCTTTGTTAGGAAAAAAATAGATTTGGCTGAGCTTCCCCACCCACCCTATGTGATTTCCACATCTTTCAAGCTGTCAAAATCACAAAGCAGGGAGGCATGTGCCAGCAACCTTTATTTGGTATTGCTCTAAATGTCTTCCTGACTTGGACAATTGTGAAGAATCTTCTCATTTGTGCGAGTGTATATATGGTGAAAAGCTCCCCAGTATCATAATGTGTTAAGACAAGCTGGAATGTATTTTTGCTGCATCTCACCTGGCAAACATCCCATATAAGGCTGCCTGATTTTTTGTAGCTATAGTTGTTAGCTTAAAAGGAAGAAACCTCCTATAATCTAGGAGGTTTCAGGTACTTCTGCTCATGAGGGTAACTCGAGGTGGAGACACATATCTTTGGCAGAAAGGAGAAATAGCCAAAAATGCTTTCCTTCCTTCCAGTTCTTATAGCACTGAGCAGAAGTTCCCCTTTAGTCCTTCCACTGGGACTGTTTTGGCTGTCCAGGCTCTCTGATCTTTGTTCTCCATTCCTAAGCTCTCCACAGCATTGCCTGATGCTTTTGTAACATATGGTGCCCCCACTGCTGTGCGAAACCCTGCTTAAAACCATGCACAGGCTTAAATTCCTGAACAAACTTGCAGAACCTTGTGTTCTGGATGGAAACATGTCTTCTGTTTCTACAAGCCTAAAATTAGTATTACAGCTATGTGAACCTATTGAGAAGCATAACGGTTTCTCAAAAATACCTGGAATGAAAGAAAGGATTGAAACTATCAACCTCAGTGAAATTCAGCTTGACCTGTATTGCTGGAAAATTGCTGACTGCAGTAAAATTTCACAGGGCAGGGGGTGGGTGGGTGACCAGACTTCAACACATTTGCAGTTTTATTTGCTTGAAAAGTAACACTTGGTTAATTGTACCTTCAGGCTGAAGTCACTGCTTATTTAAGTCTCTGTTAGCTCCAGACTTGGCAGTTTCAAATTTAATAGCACCTCAGACACGATATATTCTTGTGCGTGTATGCTGTGCTGGTTCTAGCTTCAAATGCCATCTCTCACCAAGTGTAAAGCACCCGTGCTGCAGAGTGTCTGCTTCTGCAGACACTTACAGAAACACAAATCGTGAGCTTGCCTTCTACCTTTCTTCATCTACTTTACTCTGTATTAGCTCAATGGTTGTAGAGGTTGTGTGGGAGCCCACTGGGATGGTTCCTTGGAGGATCTTGTTGAAAGCTCTTTAATTTGAAACACGTGGTATGAAATACCCTGCATATGATCTCCTGTTCACATGAGACAGCAGCATGTCTGAAAATTTCCTAGCTGCTTTGGGTGTGGATCAGACCAGGGAAGGTTGCAGTTGAGCCATAGTGCACATTTTTATTGCTTGGAGGTATTTTTGTTGACAGATTTATTGTCCAGTCACAGCTTTATGCAGTTAGCCTTTGGCAGGTCATTTTTCTTTATATTAGAACTGGATTGTTTCACATATTCCAAAACAAGCCACATTTTCATAAATGAAATAGCCGTCTGGCCATTTTTCACAGGAAAAGTGTCCCACTGAGTAGTACTTTTCACCATCTGAACTGCAGAACATGGCACTAATATGAGTGAGAAAGGATGATGCTGGTTTGGGGGTTTAAGGCTTTTAATGTTTGTTTTTTCAGAAGCAAAGTGATGGCCATGAAACCTCAATGATGCCAGCATGGGCTGTCCTTGTTAGTGGGCCAACAGATGCGTAAGCTGTCTGCCTTGTGCCCTGGGAGAAGAATGCGAGTGGGGAACTGAAGCACAGAAAGATGGAGATGGGTAAAGCTGGTAATACCCAAACCAAAACTAACTAAAAAAGCCCACGCACTAAAACCACTGCGGTTAAATGTGACAAGGATTGTGAATCTGAGCCCTGCATCACTTCCACAGGAAGCTGGAAACAGGGAAGGAGCTTGGGCTCTGATTGTGTCAGTGTCAGATATAGGCTTTAACCACTAAAACCTCCTTCCTCTCTGGGCTCCTGGTAGTGAAAGGAAAATGGGATAAGCCACTGAAGATCTTGGACCTGAAGAATGTACACTGCTTCAGTATCTGTGTGAATGAGGTCTGCTGTTCAGAGCCTGCAATTAATCTACCTTGTGTATGGAAATGGCTTTCTGTTTCTTTTGCGGGAGTGTGGTGGTGGTGACCTTGCAGGGATGCTGTTCCTCATGAACTTTTCACAGCCTTGGCCCTGTGTAACATAACGTGCCTTTGTCAGCATGGAGCCTGAAGTGCTTTATACTTGTGAAAGTTTCATGTGTCGGCCAAGTCCGAGTGTGATCACAGAATTTCTCAGCGAAGCTTGGTGCTTCTCCTCTTTGAAAGAGACTTAAAGGTGTTTGTTCTGTTCATGCAGAGCATCTTGAAAGTCCTGATCTATTATGTTTGGCCATTTACAAGTAGAAGAACTGATTTTCTTGCAGAGAGTAGTATTACTTGCAGAAAGCAGCTGGAGAAATACTTGAGCAGCTGCAGACTTATTTTTAAAAGCGTTATTTCCACACCAGTCTTCCCAGAGGATGCAGCAACCTTCTCAGAGGCTGTCTGCTCGGAGACATTGAATTATTCCTTGGTCTCTGGCTTCATAACTCCCATCTAAGTTGTGAATCAAGTGTGATTCTAGAGGGTGTGTGGGGTGACCTGAGCAAGGATATTGCCTCTGCTCTTTTGACTTTGTTCTTTGCAGCTGTTGGCATCTTTTGGCTCATTCACTGAAGCTTATAGATGCTGCTGTAGGCTTTGCAGTCACCTTTGCTGTGGGGTGTGTGTTGTGCAGATTGGGAGATTTGGCCATAGATGGGGGCTACACTACAAACTGAAGGACGTGTTCTTACCATATTCCAGTGTGATGCAGTCTGTGTGGACTCTTTGGTTTTGTAGGATTTTTTAAAAATCTTTTTTTGGTGGACATGGATGAGGAGAAACGTCAAAACAGGCGGCAGCAGTCCAAACCGATGTCCATCCAGTACTGGGTTCTGCTTGCTGAAGTGAGGAGTGTGCCTGATAATGTGGAGGGACGTGTCAGCTCTTCCGTAATACATGGCCAGCTGTATGGTGTTGTGCTCTAAAGAAGTTGTGTGGTAGGAGAAGGAACATAAGTGATGTTCTTCAAGACTGGAGCTGGTAATGTTTCTTCTCCAAATCGCATTTCGGAACATTTATAACTTGTCCTACAGTTGCAGCTGATCAGCCTCAAATGCTCTACTGGCTTCATGTCAGCCCCAAGTGTTTTCAGATGCAGCTTGTGGGTCGCCATCCTAGCCTGTCTGATGTACTCATGCAATAGGACTTGATGATTTCCAGGCACATTTTCTTCAAAACTCCTGAAAGTAAGGAACTTTGTATGTCCCACTTCAGTCATCATCCCAAAGGAACCTTTTGTAAATGCTGGAAATGCTGGGGGCATGGAGAGCCCACATCAGGACAGCAAATGGACTTTTGACTCTTATATCCTGGATTTTCTAAGGAACTGGGAATGCTTCATGCTGTGCAGATGTCTTGGAAAGTAAAAAGAACTGTGTCCAGACCAGGGACCCAGTAATGCATTTCATCCCATGTAATCTCTAATGCCTCTCTGTTTCACAACCTCTGTTCATTTTGTTCTTCGTTGTTGATAGCGTGTGACATTTCATAGAAAGAACTTTGTAACTTTCTTCGGGAACCAAAAGAACTTAATGGCACTAAAGTTGATGTTCAGAGAATGGTATCATTTCATCTGATAGTGCTCAGCTGACAGTGGGTCAGCCTCGTGTTCCTTGGTGCTGGCCCTTCTGTCTCCAGACCTTTCAACATGTGTGGCTTCAGCCTTGGAGATGAGCTTGTGAAGCCAAATGCTTCTCAAGATTGCAGCACAGATTCCCTGCCTCCTGCATTCTAGCCTCGATTTGCAAAATGATATGTGCTTGTCTTCCCATAGCAAAATATGGTTTGAATCTGTTTTTCTGAAGAGTGAACTACAGAATTTGTTTTCAGAACTGACAACACATAAAGTGATTAGCAACAATTACAAGTTGGAAATAGGCCTTACGCCTGCTCAATTTGATAGGACAGTAGTATCATTATCTGCAAAAGGTATTCCACCCTTGTTTTCCCTGCGTTGTTGTTAGACTGAGGATAGAAGATTTCTTTGCGTCTCTTTGACCTTAATTTTTTCCTAGTCTGTGCATGCTTGCAAGTATGAATTTTGGGGCAGTGTCTGTTGGCTCTTTGATGACAGCTTGAAGGAGCATGTTGTTGCCCTAAATGATTTGTTTTGCTCACTTTGTACCTGTGATCTCTAACACACACAGTCTTTCTTTCTGTGTTCTTTTGGTTGTTTTTTTTTTTTTTTTCTTCTAGTTCTACATCTCTCCTTTTGTTGTGGTGCAGTCACTGCATGTGCCTTGCAGGTGCTTAAACCAGGAGCAACTGAGGCTGGCTGGGATGGCATGAAGGCAAGGGGTTTGTGTTTGAAAGGCTTTACACTGCTCTTACAACATCACCCTAATCAATGTTTCAAATAATACTTTGAGTTGTGTTTGGGTTTTTTTTTTTTTGTTGTTGTTGTTTTTTTTTTTTGCACAAATTCCTTGGCTCGACCACAGGGAGATCAACAAGAAGGGAGGAATGCTTCTGAAACCCAGCAAGCAATGCCCTCTGGATGCGTGTGTGTGTGTACATTGCAAAGTCATCAGTCACTCAGTTGTTGATTCAAAGTTATTCTGGTTTTCCAGCAGGCTTGTTCCCTGCTGAGTTATAACCACAGATGGTAGAAGTAAGCTTTGCGCTTTCCAGAGTTCAGTCCTTACCTAGATTTTATTTGTTACTGTCTTTTGTGGTTTGGTTTGACTTTTCATTTCCTTGGGGATGCTGTGCAGATGGAGAAGGTAGTGCTCAAAGAGTGAGTTTTGCCCTTATTTCTGAGAATTGCTTCTGATGGGAACAGTAGTGCTTATCTCTTCCTTCGTTAGAGAAGCCAGACAATGGTTCCTTCTGGGGAGCAACATGATCTGGAGATGAAGCTCTAGCTGGGGCTTTTCTGAGATGTCGATATGTGGTGTGAGTGCTCAGTGGGGTCTCTGGGTACAAATGGAGCCACTTGGGACTGGCTAGAAGTGTGATGGGAAGGCAGAAATAAAGCTTATTTCTTGTAAAGCTTGTAATTACAAAAGGCAGTTGTTCAGTTGAGGAAAAGTGATCTGCAAGTAAATGTAACTCTTGTTCTGGATGAATGGAATTGTGCTAAGATGGAAGAGGCTAAAAAATCCCAAGCCCCAACTGGAGATTCCGATATCAAATACAGTGTCCCAAGCATCATCTGGACTGCATTAAAATATGACTGCTTCTGGTTATCTCCTTGCTGGACTTGCAAATAAGGGAGACAAATCCTTTGTGTTGGAGCTCAACGTGTACCCCCTAACCAATGCTGACCTGATCCAGGAAGGCTGCCAGGTGCTTTAGAAGAGGAGAGGGGCAATATTGGGATTTTGCTTTCCTCTGGAGCTGTTGCAGTCAAATGGGACCAAAGTCAGCCGTGATGGGAAGAACTTCTGGTGTGTTATTGTGGTTGGGGGTACAAAGCATCTCTGTGTAGAGGACAGCCAGCCATGTTAATGCAATCACTTCTAGACATTGAGTGTGGTCAGTGTTCGGTCTTACAAATGTAGTTCTTGGATCAGTTGAGATTAACTAAGATTATTTTATTTGTCCTAAAAGACTGAGACTATGCCTATAATAATAATTACAGTATTTATGCATAGATATGATGCTGCTATATCTGCATTTCCAAAATGCAATGGGAGATGTTTATTCTTTGAGGGTTGGTTAGTATAAGTACAAAAGTATTAGTAAAGGTAGGAAAATAATCCACCTGTAAGAGAGTGCTCTCTGATCGTATTCATTGCTGTTACTCTTTACTATCTTCTTTAAAGCAGTAAATACATAAATTATTGCACAGCCAATTCATTCTCAGGGTCAATTCTTGGGCTATAAATATTGCTTCACGTAAGCCTTTTACCTTGAAAAAGAACAGCAAACATAAGCTGGACTGTCTTCAAAATACGAAATTTACCCTTAATATGATCTATTTTTTCTTTTTTCATGTGAGTCAGGTACTGCTTGCTGAACATCTGCCTGCGACCACTGGACTATACAAAAAGTTCACTTATTTCTACATCACATGGTGTAACTGCAGCTTCACAAATTATGCTCTGAGTGTCTTGTTGAGAGACCTACAGTGTCCATGAGGGAACCCAAATCACTTGCTTTCAGTTGAAGGTTTCAGAGTTTAAAGCAAGCATTTGCTGTCTGTCAGCAATGAGGATCTGTCTGCTCTAGGAAGATCTCTTGTGGGCAAGAGTATTTCACATCTTCCCTTGCTTTCCCTTTGCTTCTAGTCTTGTCAACTGGAGTTTTCAATGGTTAAATTGTAGCATGTGCTAAAGGCTTAAGACAAATTTGTGGAAGTACCTTGTAATTCAGAATTTATCAAGTCCCTTTGGAAAACATGAGACTACTTTCCTGAGCAGATGATGCCTGTGTACCATGTTGTGGGGGCTGTGGTTGTGTATCACACAGGTCATCCCCTCTTCTGCACTTGGAATAGTGAGTGATGAGGAATGAGCGAAGTCAATCTGCATCGTGCAAGCACAGCGTGAAATGGGAGACCCCAGCGACGCTGGTGCTGGCTGGTACCAGGCGCAGTCTCTGGTGCACAGGACTAGATGGGGCTGATGAGCTGCCTTTCCCCACCAAGGCTTCTGTAGTTAGGTCAGACTTGCAGAAATATTTCCAGCTGCCAGGTGAGGTGACCCAGGCCTGAACTTTTGGCTGTAGTGAGAAACCTGCTTGCACAAAGTGATCATGAAGCTGTGCACACTTGTACCGGGGAGAAAGCCACAGAGGGGCACACGAGCTAAGGTCACTGGTGCACATACCCTACAATCGAGTCCTTTAAGGCTCCCTTGCTCTCTGGGAGAGCAGACGATGTAGAAATGTTCTATCTGTTCTCAACAGGCAAAACTTTTTTTTTTTCACTCAAGGTAAAAAGAGAGCTGGAGCACCTTTCCTATGAAGACAGGCTGAGAGAGCTGGGGTTGTTCAGACTGGAGAAGAGAAGGCTCCAGGGGGACCTTTCAGCAGCCTTCCAGTACTTAAAGGGGGCCAACAAGAAAGATGGAGAGGGACTCTTTATCAGGGGGTGTAGTGATAGAAAGAGGAGTAACAGTTTTAAACTGAAAGAAAGTAGGTTTAGATTAGATATTAGGAGGATACTCTTTCCTGTGAGGGTGGTGAGGCACTGGAACAGGTTGCCCAGGGAAGCTGTGGATGTTCCATCCCTGGAAGTGTTCAAGGCCAGGCTGGATGGGGCTTTGGGCAACCTGGTCTAGTGGGAGGTGTCCCTGCCCATGGCAGAGGGCTTGGAACTCGATGATCTTTAAGATCCCCTCCAACTCTAACCATTCTATGATTCCTGTTCTTTTACTGGATTATCTTCAAGGCCCTTCTCTGGACTCACTCTAGTGGTCCCTGTCCTTCTTGTGTGGGGTGCCCCAGAGCTGGGTACAGTACTCCAGGTGGGGTCTCATGAGAGCAGAGCAGATGGGCAGAAATGTTCCCTTTATCTGTGCCACTGCATGAAAGTGCCCTTACGTTGGGGAGTAAGGGGGCTTTGAGTTCCTTAGGGAACTTGTACAGTGACTATGGATGCCTAATTTGAAGCACTGCGTTTTAGTATCAAGTTTTGTTCCCATCTTTGATAGGCCTGTGTGTTGAGTGTCCTTTAGAAAGCTGTTTGGGTTTCACCCTTTTTCAGGCAGGGTGGTTTTCAGGCAAAAACTCGTTTGCCTTGTTCAGGGCTTTAGGGTATAGATTAAGGAAGAAAATTTGGAAATAAAAATTTCATGGTATGAAGCATCAAAATGCTGCGACCTGAGAGTCAAGCTAATTAATGTTATCTTGGGCTTTCTTGAAGGGGAAAAAAAGGCTATCACTTGCGTTCTTAAATTCATAACCATGGTTGGGATTGCAGTTGAGAGTAAAACTTCTTGCATGAAATCAAGGTCTTATGTATGTTACTGATGACTGTTGGATGTTTTTCATTATGCTATTTATACCATTCATGCATACCACTCATTCTGTGGTGTGAACTGTCTAGATGTCTTCCACTGCGGTCACTTTTGAGATGTCATGCAGAGTTAAATTTCAACACTCTTTGAAGGCCATGACATTTTTCTTCATAACTGCAGGATGAGGAATCAGCCTTGCTTCATGGATGAGGAGGAGGATTGCCCTTTAAGAACTACATAGGGAAGAGGTTTCCAATTGGTCTGATTCAGGCACAACTGTTTGGAAGCTCATATAAAGCTTTAAAAAGTCTTGGAAACAAGGGTAAATCCAGGTAGAAGCTGATAATGTGCTGTGAAGTCAGTGGGAGCTGCTGCAGTGACTTCAAGGATGAGAGCCCATCTGTTGGGGCAGTCTTGTGTGTGCTTTCGTAATGAAGAAAAGACATTGTCCATTTATTGTTTTATGTGGGGAAATGAGGGCTTACTGTGGGTGTGAATCTTCTTCAGTAGCAGGTGATGTGTCTGTGTAAGATTTTGGAATACCTGAAATACTGGATTTTGCTTGTTTTCAATCAAAATTTCTTTTAGCTTTTTGCAATGAACAGGAAAAAATCAAAGCAGGAATCAGTGAAGGTTGATGCTTGGGGCAGGGCCAGGACTGTAGATCCCCGTATTATCAGTGTGCTAGAGCAGGTGCAAACAGTTCTGCTGAGCCTGGGAAAAACATTACAGAGCGAGTCAAAAGGCATCTTGTCTCTGCTGTTGTACACCTGTGGGCTTTGAGGTGCTTTTGACTTGAACTGTTCACTGTTGGGGTCTGAGGCTTCCTTTTCAAAGAAAGAGTCTCTCAGTGAATTTGGAAACGGTCTTTTCCTGCCTCTGCATTGTTGCCTGTATGTTGTGTGTAATGATACTTACCTGTCTTCTGTACTCTTTTTTTTTCTTTTTTTTTTTTTTTTTCCTATTCCTGTTGATAGGAGTATGTTTAGTAGAGCACTCTTTTGGTATGAATTGATCTTTTTTTTTTTTTCTTTCCTTTTTTTTTAAATAGGTATATTGCAGGGGATCTGAAAGTGATATAAGAAAGAATTGCTCCTGAGAAGAGAAACCTCCCTGCAAGGCCAACCCTGAAGATGTGGACTGCCATTGTATTCTTCCTGCTGATTTCCTTCTGTATATGCGAACACAGGTTTTCTGTTCTGAAAGGAAGAGGAGTCCATGTGGTGCAAATAAACAGGCTTACAACTGAAAAGCAGTGCAGGCAGGCTTGTCAAAGCCCAGGTGCTTCAGGTGAGGTTCTTGTCCTTTAGCTGGAACTCCAGCTGGGTTTTCTGTTCCTTAAAGGTCTCCT
This sequence comes from Thinocorus orbignyianus, assembly GCA_013400375.1. NCBI lineage: Eukaryota > Metazoa > Chordata > Aves > Ciconiiformes > Thinocoridae > Thinocorus > Thinocorus orbignyianus. The sequence continues at coordinate 182,262 of VXBW01004156.1, forward strand.
CTGCTCCCCTGACAACTATTTTTCTTAGTTCCTGTTGTTTACAGGCATTTACAGTTATGGCTTCTCTGCGTAGTCCTGTGGTGCTAAATAACTTATGACAGCTTTGGTTAAATTGAATCCAGAACAACCATTTCCCAGGGTGCCCTTATAGGTTCTGTAAGAAACAGCATGCATGTGTGCTTGGTGTGCACTGGTAGCGTGGAAACAGTGTTAGGTCACTTAACTTGAAGAATGATTATTCCATGCTGCCAGATGTTTGCAAGTGAACAGTGCTGTTGTAGACAGCTGCACCAGAATGAGTAGTCTTTACTCATTGGTATTTACGTGTGTTTTCTCTGCATTAGAAGAAACCAGTTGTATTCTGCAACCCAACACTGGGTTAAGCAAATCTGGGGAGATGAGAGCCTTCTGCTGTCTACCCCTGAGATGTCTTTAAAAAGTATTAGACTTCTTAATGAGTCTTTCAGAGTTGTCCTAATGAACATCCCTGTCTTATCTAGTCCTGTGTGAGAGTTTGTAGCACTTACAAACAACTGGGGATGCTTTGGTGAAGATGAGACCTTGGCTCAGGTGACCGAATGTCTGACACTCAGATTGATAGGAACATCGTAAAGATGCCTTTTTTAAATGCCCAGTAGTTTCAAACCGCTATTTTAAAAATGATATATCCCTTCGAGTGGAAAGAAGGTACCTTTAAGCTAAGCATGTTATTTAGGAGGTAAAATATGAGTGGGTTTGTCTCCCAGGAACCGGAGCTGTGAAAACTTCAGCTTCTATTTTTTAAGTTGGTAAATCCTAGAGAGGTGACACATTCACACTGACTGTGCTGACTGTTAGGGTCTGTAGCACAGCATATTTGTCTGTTCCACTTGAGAATCTCTAAACGCTGTGCACATGTCATCTTCACCTCCTGATATCTTGATAAGGGTAGAAAAGGTGCTATCAGGAATTTAGTCTGTGATCAGGTCTGGGGGGTGATCTGAGTGCATGCTCTGCCCTATTGCTGACTTCAGCCGCTCTTTTTATACTCTTCACTTTGTTTCCTCCTGATGTGTTTTGTACAAATCAAGTTGAGTGTTAGCTTTGGGCAGAGAGGGTTGAGCTTCTAGAATTAGATGACCCACTACATATTCAGGAATCCATGCAAAACTAAACATGAAAGCTAAACCTTTTCAGGTTTTATGTTCTGTATTAAACCCACTGGAGAAATTTAATTCCTATTTGTTACTTGATGGTCAGTCTGTTGCACTACCTGGTGTCAAGGGAGATGGAAGCTCTTGACATAAGTGCATAGCCATGTGCAGAGAGAGAAAGGCCTGAAATGGTTTTGGGTTTTAGTTTGTGGTTTTTATTTGTTTGTTTTTGTTTTTTATGATTAGCTTTAGGTTTTAAGATCAGCTTTACTGGTCTTGTTCTCCAACCCAACTTCCCCAAGTATATTTATTTTTGTGCTTTCTTTTATTACAGCCATGTAATTTTCTTTAAATTCTTTTTTTTTTTAAAAATTCTTTAATTACAGCCATGAAGCAGCGTGTTCAGTATACTGTGTGTAGCAACTCTTTCTCTGCTCTTTTCAGGTAACCATCACTGTAATTGGTCTGTGCCCTACCAGAATCAGTGCATTCTCTTGCGTTGTCACCAGCTGAGCGTGTGCCAGAATGCCGGAGAACAGGACATCAGGGATTTGCTTGGAGGTAATGTCATGCTTCAGGCTCCTGCTAAATCCAGGATCCTGGTCCTTTTGCCTTAAATACCTATGTGCAGTCCTTGACTGGCTTTCAACTGAGGGAGATGGGCTGTGAAACTCCTGCAGGATGATTCTGTAGGTGAAGTCAGTCCACTAGAAGAACTGTTTCAGTAGTTTCGGAAAGGTTCTGGCCCGTAAGTGTGCATGATGGGTCTTTGAGTAGCTTCTGTAAGTGTTACTGAGTAACAGTTTGTCTCCGCGTTGAAGACATCATTCATTCAAGTATTTACACTCCACATGCTATCCTTTGGAAAATAAAGACGTAACAACTGTATTTATATTTTTTTAAGAGAAAAGAAAATGTGTTGGCATTGTTCTTTCTGTAATTGCCAGGATTTTGTGCCAGAGGCAGCAGGCTGCTTCTATAATCAGAGCAGCCCTAGCAGTAATTGCTTATGGTGACTTTCCAGTGCCAGGGTCTTCAATTTCAATTAAGTGACACAATAACAAAACAGAGCTTGTTGGTAGTTGGGGAATAAATCTTCTAAATTATGTTTCAAGAGTTCACTGTACCCAAGTTTAAAAAAAGGAAGTTTGTTCACTGTTCTTTTGGGTTGGCAAACGTTTCTCTGCAACGTAGCAACCAGACTCATGATAAGCAGATGGGATTTATGTCACTATAAATCTGGACCACTAGTTGTGAAGGAAATTCTTCTGAAGTATGAAGGTGTAAGTGGAAATTTCTAGTCAGATTTTGAGAAGTGAAAACCATGAATCTAAGCATGAAGGCTTTCTCGATGCCGTGTAACTTTGAAAGCATAAGTCGTCTTTTCAGGAGCTGGCATTCACAACGCTGCTTCTGTTGGTAATGGGCTTCTGCATTGTAGGTCTTTGCTTCTTTACTCCCCTTTTGTGGAATTAATCCCCTGGTTGGGAAAATGCCAGAGGTCTGTGGCAAAAAACCAAAGAATGAAATAAAACCAAACCCCCACCCAATACCCAAAGGGATTATGTGCAGTAAAGGCAGGGGTCTGAGTTTTCATGTCCTTCTTGACTTCAGGACTGATTTGTTCTGGTTGTAGTATGTGTACTGCAGAATGCGTGTTCTAGTTTGCATGTTGGGGGTATGAGATTAGATTTGATCTTAAGAGTTTTATTCTTATGAAATTCCTTGGTTTTGTCTCTTTGAAGAAATTTTCAGTGAGAAAAGGGAAGGAATTCTGTTTTACCACCAAAGTGATCCACAGAAAAAGGAGAGGATGGTGAATGCATGGGTTGTCCGATACAACATGGAAAACCTGTTTTCCTCAAGTGCTGGGAGTCGCAAGATTCACTTGAGGCATTTGCTTTGGCATGAGAATGAAGATGGAGCAACAAGTGCAAGAACATTTGCAACCACAGGGGCGACCACCACAGGGGCGACCACCACAGGGGCGACCACCACAGCCACAGCCGTAACAACAAATGTTACAAATGCAACTGTCTTCACTACAGCTTATGAAACAACTGCCAATGCCTCAAATGCTGAAGCCATGTCATCCAATGCCTCTTCTCTTACTTCTGGTAATATCTCTGCTTCTGCTTCCAGCCATGTCACCAACCTCGTGACCACCACTGAAAAATCAGGAAGTAATAGCTCTGTCTCTGTATTGTCCACCTCTTCTCCCTCTGCTCCCCTCACTGTAATTTCTGAAACAAGTACTCAAATACATCAAACAGAGCAGTTTAATCCAGACGCCATCGCCACCAGCCCTTCCCGCTCTAACCCCACCACTGTTATAGCTGGCCCAAAGACACTGAACACAACATTGGCCACCCTTATCCCACAGACTGCAGGAACATCTTCCATTGCTTCCACTCATGGCACGGTTTTAACTACTGCCTCTGCAGCAAAAACTACGACTGGGCATCAGATAAAGTCAACATCTCACATTTTTTCAACAACCACAGCTCAAGCAAGTGCACCCAAAACAACAGCTTCGGGCCTTGCAGAAACTCAGGACAGGGACAATGGGTATCTTCTCGTTGCTGCCGAGCCCCTGACTCAGTACTTAGTGGATAAGAGTTCGCTTCTTGCAGTGCTTTTAGTTGGTACGATTTTTTTCATTACTGTTATAGTTCTTTTCCTTATGCAGGCCTATGAGAGCTATAAGAAGAAGGACTATACACAAGTGGATTACCTTATCAATGGAATGTATGTGGACTCAGAGATGTGAAGGAGGTGGGGGGAAAAAAAGCAGGCAGAGAGATGGAAAGGAGATTGAAAGCCTGCCTGGCTTGTTTTTTTTTTTTTCCTATTTGCCTATAAAACAAACTGAAAAGTGCTTCCAATTTTACTTCTGGTGCAATTGAGGAGAAATGCCATGTACTGTATTAAGAAAAAATATATATATATTTTTTATTCAACTGTGCAGCAGGTTGCTGTAAAAGAAAAAGTAATTTTTAAAACTTCCATAATGCACAAGAGCTTATGCCATTATTTTTCATTGCAAAAAAAACTTAGCAAGAGGTAAGCCATCATCTTTGGAAAATGCTATGGCACTTTTTCTGTTGTTTACAATGCAAGTTCCCTGTGTTTCATTCATTTCACATGCTCCTCTGGAAATGGAGCAAAGGATGCTCTCACCGTTTGCGAAGTGCTCTGCCAGATGAGAAGTGTGGAGTGTTGCTGCAACAGGGAATTTCTAATCCGACGTGTGTGATGTTTCAGTACGCTTCTTGCTTCTAAAGAGGTCTGTTTACAAGGCATTGTAAACTCTGTTTACTGCTAACCCAAGATATCTTTTCATCATGGAGCGGATGGTTTAAGAGCCTCTGCGCTTAAAGGATCTTATTTTTGTATTCACTTAATAAACAGGCCCTGGAAGGGCATATCTTGTTGCATTTGTCTTTTCATTCCTGTCCCTGCCAGTTCAGATGCAGGCAAGTGGGCTTTTGGGGCTTAAGCAAATTAGCTCTCCTGAAATATTCCAAGTATTGGGTCTTTGAAGACCTCACTGGAAGTATGGATGTATCATAGAAGATGCTGATCATCTTCCAGGGTACTGCTGCTGTAATTTCAGAACAGCATGCTGCCAGTCTCCCAGGCATGCAGACTCGTTCACTGCTTGTTGTCTTTCATGTAGAGCATCAGGCTCTGTTTTGGTTTTTGGTTTGTATTTACAACTAGCTCAGAATTACTGGTAATTTGGAAACCTTACTGCATGTGCAGCTTACATTCTAAGATCTGCAGCTGAGAGAGTGTGTAGAAAACACTTGCTTTTCAGCAACTATTCTTCAGTGATTAATGCATCTTACTTGAATGACATGTACACACCAATAGCAAAATGCTGGATCAAGATGCATTGTATTATTTGTTGGTGGGGTTTTTTTGGTTTTTCGTGGGTGTTTTATTTTTTTAACAGATTGATAGTTTGTCTCTCACTTTGAACTAGTTGGCTCTTCTTTAATCCTGCTTGCCTGTAATTCTGAGGCTGATTAAAACCTCAGAATTTGAGATGCAGGGTTTTGCTTTGGTTTTTTTGCTGTTGGTTTGGTTGTTTTTTTATAATCCAGATTCCTTGCTGTTTACCCATGGAAGAGGTTACGTTGTAGACTTCTTGTTCATCATCAAGCTGAAAGTGCTAGGAAAACAGTTGGAAATAGCACAAGCAGCAGCAGAGGCAAGGGGGTTGAAATAAATGAATGGGAGGTGCTTTCCTGAATCTTATACAGGACAGATCCTGAGGACAAAATTTCAGTGTGTTGAGCAAAGGAAAGAGATTGCTTTGAGAGTGGGATGACTTGGTTGTTGGTGTCAGGTCGCGTTTTGTAGTGCTTGCACATGGACCACATCTGCATGGTTGGAGCATCTTTCAGGGTTAAAGGAAGGTGTGGTTTTGGGAGTCTTCCTCCTTAGAAAGCTTGAAGTGTAAGTCACAAAATTCACATAATATTTCCTGGAAGGGAAAAAAAAATGCTTGAGGGACTGAATTTTATTGTATTTCAAGGCTATTTTTAATTAGTTTCTTCTCAGCAGAAAGGAAATGAACCCTGATTTCTGCCATCTTCCTGGAGCTGCCCATGTGGAGTTATCTATGCAACAAGGTGCTGGGAACATCCCTCAGCGTGTCGGGGAGTTGCACCCTGTTGAGGCGCTTGGGACTCAGTGCAACTGTTCTGACCTGTTAGCAGATGTCAGGCAGATGCTGCTCTACAACCACTGAGTCCAGAGACTTATCTTTTGGTAGGAATCTCAGGTTTCACCTTAATTGCATGACTTAAGTAGGTGAGTCACTAACCACAGCCCTAAGCATGTGGTCTTGGAGCTCTACTCCAGATACTGAGATAAGAGCTGTCTCCTGGGCTCCCTGCTGTCTCCCAGGTAAGGAGATGGGTGTTACCTCAGATTCAGCTCACTTCTTTTTCTCCTCATTTAGGCATCTCAGGTAAATGATTGCATTTTGATAAGGCGAATTCAAGCAATAGTGCTCTTCCTTGTAATTTATCCCTGCCTGTGTAAGTCTGTAGGAGGTGTCTTCTGCATACAGGGTCAGTGTTGCAGCTGTTCTGCTAGTGCTCTGCAGTTGTGTTTTTTAATATTTTTGTTATTTTTTTAACGTTGCCTGAGCCATTTCCACAAAGGCAAACTATGATCACCAGACTTGTAGTTGCTTTTCCCAGAAACAGGAAATTTGTTGGATGAACTTTGCACTACCTGTGACCTTTTTTCTGTTGATCTCCATGGATCTCTCCATAGGCCCAAAGTCGGACACCAGATTCTGTGGAGTGGAGTGAAAGCTTGTGAAGTTGCATTGGTTTTTACTCTCAGAAGAGATATTAGACTCCTGTACTGATTTCTTGGAGGGAGTAGGAAAGGCATTACTTAAAAAAAACTCTGAAAGAGTTTTCTTTTCTGAAAACAGGTACTTTCTAAGATTGGTCCATTAAAAACAAATACAACCGTTCAGGGATAATTTAAGTGGGTATGATATAATTACAAGAGTTGGAATTGGGTTACAGCTCTATTTACAAGAGTCTTAGGGAGTTTCTCATGGACACAGTGAGAATATTACAACTAGATCATGGCTAGAAGAAACTACCACCATAAAAATCTTTGTGGCTTCTTAACAGGTTCTTACAAGAAGGTGAGTATTCATCAGAAGCTTGTTGCAGTTCCCACAGCTCTGGTATGTTTACATCCAGCTCTCTTCTTCAAATACTGGCACAACCTGTCTTTTTTGTTCTTGAGTTACTGCACTTCCACCTATGAAGTACTTTCTCAGCAGAAACTGAGGTTTTTAGTGTAAGGCTGAGTAACCAGAGCAAGTCTTGCCTTGGTGCATTTGTGCACACAAGTTAGAGATATTCATGCTTATCATAGAATGGTTTGGGCCTGAAGGGGCCTTTAAAAGTCACCTAGGCCAACCCTGCTGCTTCAATTAGATCAAGTTGCTCAGAGCCTGGTCCAACCTGACCTTGAATGTTTCCAGGGATGGGGCATCTACCAGCTCTCTGGGCAACCTTTCCAACGTTCGCCACCTTTATAGTAAATAAATAAATAAATAATCTTACCTTATCTTGTCTGGATCTATCCTCTTTTAGTTTGAGACTGCTACCTCTTGTCCTGTTGGAATGGTGCTCAAAGCACAGTGCCAGCTGGAGAAATGACAAGTAGGTTTTTCTTTGCATCCCAGTGTTTTTGTCCCCTGCTAGCTCAGTTTAGGCATTAAAAACTAAAAATACTGAGCTGGAGCCTGGCCTCTGAAAGTCAAGGTGTGTTTTCCAGCTTGTACATTGTAAAGATTTGGCAGCATCACTGATTCTGTTTTCCAGCTAGCTGCTTGTGGGCACTGAAGGAGAGCAGCATGACTGTGGAAAGTGGATTGCATGTGCAGTCCTCTAAAGTGCTCTTCTGTAGTGGTGGCTTGATATACAAATCTGAAACAATTAGGATTTTTTCCCTTCTGGCTCTTTGTGTTGAAGGTCACCAGCAGCAAACATTCACTTGACTGGTTCTACCTCTGGGCTAAAGCCAGCTTCCTACAATCAATGGCTTTGCTTGTTTTGCTATTGAGGCTGAGATGGGGGCAAGTCCATTGTGTTCCACGGTGGTAATGTTGCAATAGTTAATAGTGGGTGCATTGGATGAGGAAATCCAACACCTTTAAAAGTTTGCTTGCAGAATTCACAATGTAACAATAGACGGGGTCCTACCAAGTTATCTAGAAGACATCTGCCAAGGGACTGCCAAAAACAACATTCCGCCGCTGTGAAGCATAGCCTATCTGACGCACATGGGGTTTCAACCTGTTGCATTGGCCTCTTTCTCAATAAAACACAGGAACATCCTGGAATTAAATTTAGATTAGATTAATTCTAAGTGCCACCTCCCTCTTACTTAATTTGCCCGTCTTAGAAGTATGTTGCCCTAGCCAGCAGAGAAGAAAGGAAATAATGGAACGTTAAAACATTTAAAGGAATAATAAGAATGAAGAATGTTTTGACCGCAAATTTGTTTGCAATATGCCATGTGGTGTCCAGACAGTTGTGGAGCATATGCAGAACTCTTAAGCATGACCTTTAAAACAGCTAATGCATGTAGTTGGAAAACACCCAGGGAGCTCTGGAGACAGAGGTATCATGGGGTTGCTTTTTCTAGATTTGTCCAGTGGTTGCTCATTTCTGGCATCAAAAAAGGAAATCTGAGCCCTGCCCTACTGGAGCATTTCTAAGGGCATTTTCCACTGTGTGTTCTCTGGTATGCAGCGAAGGCAAGTCCATGCTGCAGCGTCTCCCCTCACCGGGGAACTCTAGTTGTCTCCTTTCTATGGCCTCTAAGTCTTATGAAATTTAATTACCTTTGTTGTGCTTGGCTGAAGTTGGACCATGGATTCAAAAGCAAATGCTTTCATCTTGCACAAAGTATGGGCTCGTAAGTTTGTGCTGTTCTAGAACAAATCAGGATAAGCAACAGCAAAGCCTTAGAACTGTAATGATTCCTATCTTCTAGAAGGCTTAAGTAGTTCAGGGTTAGGACTCTGCTTTGACCTTTTGGTCTTGCTGGATGGCTTGTTATTGTGGGCAAAGCCATTCTTTGCTCTACAGCATTTTGGGTCATCTTCCTTGTAATTTCATGTCCTTGGACCTTATATTTCTGTGCTGCTGCGAGGCTGGATAATATATTTAGAGCAGTCCTGCCTTGGCTGAGAGATGCCAGCAGGTTGTGCTGCGGGGCAGCTCTTCTGGAGCGTGCCTCTTCAGCTTCCCTCTGGCAGGGAAACCCTAAAGGGTCTGAGAAAAAAAGAGTCTCTGCCTGATCTGGGGCTTCCTCGTTAGCCCTGGGTGATGTTCAACTTGTGCCTTGGCAGGAGTTATGTTTGAATTACGAAGATGTTTGAAGGAGAGGTCCTCTGCTAGCATGCAGAACTTGCCCAACATCCTGCTGGTCCCAATTAAAAAGGCTAAAGCTGCTTGGATGGGATTGTACAATCTGTTTGAAAAAGCAAACAAATAACTTGTCTTCATGAAAAGTGCCTATATATATAACCCCTCCAAGCTGGGACAGGTGAAACCAATTACACTGGTTTGAGGGTCATAGACTTATCTGAGTTGTTCCTGTTCTTTACTGCATGGAGATTGTATTGTAGAGAAGCTTGTGAGTGTGAACACTGTTAAATCTTCCTGTATAACTATTATAATACTAAAGAATGGAGAAGAAAGGAGGAGAGATTTATTCAGCTTGAAAATGCTCACATTTGGAAGTGACTGTTTATGGCCAGTGTATTTTTTTAAAAAAAAAAAGGTAAAAAACAAAGTTGAGATTTAATCAAATTCCAGAGTTAAATTAATCATAAACTCTGCTCTAGGGTTCTCAGATTTCATCTGCTGCTGCAGATTAGAAGGTGAGAATTTTCAAAGTATCAAAGCAGGGACATAAAATCCCAGAGTTATGTTGCGATTTCTCACATGTCCACACACCTACGCACCGTGCTATAGGCATGTTTCTGAGCAACTTTGCTCCTCCTTGGTTGGTGCAGCAAATCTGAAGTCAGCAAGTTGAACAATGATTAACAAAAGCTGCACCATGGGGCAGAAGTTCCTCATGCTCTTACGAAACTGAAACATGTCTTACTTACCAGCTGGTCCTGCACCCTCATGGCATCAGGCAATAACAAGAATATTCTTAATATGGTGGGGTACCTTGTGTCATCCAGGTGTGTCATCCAGGTGTTGCCAGCAAGCAGATAAGCTTGTAAAGTGCCAGAAAAGAGTTTACTCACAGAGGAAGCTCTGCTGATGTCAGTGCAATGGGCAGTGCTGTTGGGGAGCAGCTGAAATCCTTGGAGGTGACTTTAATCAGAACTACAGAAAGACTGTTATGTAGATGTCTTGGTTTCAGCTGGGATAGAGTTAACTCAGGTGGCTGCCATGTTTCAGATTTGGTATTAAAGGAATGTTGGTAATGCATATTGTTTTAGTTGTTGCCAGGTGATGTTTATATTAGTCAAGGACTTTTTTTAGCTTCCCATAGAAGCTGAGAGGGAGCGGAGACAGAGCAAGATGGCCGATGAAATATTCCATACCATAGACATCCTGCTCAGTATATAAAAGGAGGTTGGCTGGGCAGGCAGGGATCTGCAATCACTGCTCAGTATGGGATGGGCAACCAATCATTGGGTTGAGATCGGGGTCTCACCAATCACTGGTGAGAGCTTCTTGTGACTTGTGCTGTACTACTTTATTTTATAGGTAATTTTGCTATTATTATTGTTATTTTCCTTTTCTGTTATGATTCTATTGAACTGTCTTTGTCTCAACCCAAGAGGTTGTTTTTTTTCCTTTCCCCTCCTTTTTCCTCTCTCCTCCCTGCCCTACAGGGATGGGGGCAGAGGGGAGAAGTGAGCAAGTAGCTGCATGGTTCTAGCTACCAGCTGGGGTTAAACCACAACAGTCTTCTGTGGCACCCCATGTTGTGGGTTGAGAGTGGGATCAGAATCAGAAATCAGAATCAGAAAAATAAGGAAAACTCATGGGTTGAGATGAAGACAGTTGAGTAGGCAGAGTAAAACCTGCACACACAAGCAAAGCAGAATAAGGAATGCATTTACCCCTTTCCACTAGCAGGCAGGTGTTCAGCCATCTCCAGGAAAGCAGGGCTCCATCACATGTAATAGTTACTTGGGAAGACAAACACCATCACTCCAAACTTGCTGGTGGGGCTGTATGAGCAGCAGAAGAGACCTTCAGAGCTTAGCAACAACTAAAACCACCGGTGTACTATTCTCATCCCAAATCCAAAACACAGCACTATACCAGCTGCCAGCAAGAAATTCAACTCCATCCCAGCTGAAACTGTGACAGTAAGCATGTGCTAATATGGCTATTCAAGGTGCACAGGGTACATGGAAGAGACGTGTGCTCTGGATGAATGTTCTGTGTGCTTCTGACCAGCTCAGTTATTGGGACCCGTTGCTGGTAGAAGATGGATCTAAAGTGATTCCTTCCATGCATCCCAGAGAATATTCCTAGCGGTGAGAGATCGGTAGTAGCGCTGTGTGCTACAAGCCAATGTCTATGAGTTCCAGGCAGAAAGGCTGTCTGACCTATAGGATAAAAGCCAGCTCTTTTATCTCACTCTCTATTTTTCTGGGTCTAAGTGTATCGCAAGGATGTTGTAAGAGCTGCAGACATATTTTTCTCTTTTTGCTGATTTATTCGTTGTTCACATATTACTACATGTCTTCAGTATTTAGTCTGTGCCTAGTATTGGCCTGCAGACCTTCAGAAAAAACAAGCTTCCCTGGAAATGGTAACCTGGAGTGGGTCAGTTTTCACTGGACCTTTCCTCAAGGCCTGGTCCTCAGCTGGGGTTGAAGGTTGAAGTCCTCAGCATCTCACAGAGGGTCGGGGAGGTTTCTGTGGTCCAGAGCTGCCTTGGGAATTTCTGTGGAAAGTTTTGCACTTCCTTTTCTTCTTCAGTCTGCAAGGAGAAATAGAGAGGCTCTTCTGCAGCAGAGCAATCTGGTCCCTCAGCAGTGTGTGACATGTAGTGAGCATCCCGTTTTGAAGGAAATGGTAAGCCTCGTTAACACGGTCTCCGTGCCTCTCCTGGATCACATGCAGCCCTGAGGTCTGTTTGTAGCCAAGCATAAAGCTTTTTCAAAAGATGATCTCACCAGTTGAAAACCACATGCATGTGAACCGAAGCAGGAAGGGGAGCAGTGGCTGAAAGGGATGGAGGGTTCCACATGGGCAGCAGATGCACATGGCTTGCACTGGGACAAACCATGTGGGGTTTTTTTTCCAGCTGCAAACCTTGGTTCTGCCATCAGTGTGCACGGGACATTTGGCAGACCATCCTTTTCTTTGAATGTTTGCAGTTTTGTTAGCCAGCAGGGAATTCTGGAAAATGTTAGTGAGAGCTGTCAGACTGTGCAATGATCTCCCAAGGGAAGGAGTAACAGCCCTACAGGAGCTCAAAACCTTGCAGGCTAATGTAGCACAGCAAAAATCCTGGGGTTGAATGGGACAACCTGAGAACTCTAGGGATGAAGAGGTAATGAATTATGGAAGAAACCCTGTAAGCTGGAGAGAACTGTGTGCATGCTAAAGGAAAAGAAAGACTAGGCATTCTGATGGAGAATAGTTCTTTCTTAATTTGACTGGACTATTAGTCTTTATGCTTCTGAGTGATTGTTGGCTAGATGAAAGGTGTATTTTTATACGCCTCTACATGTATTTGTATAGAATTATCTGCAGAGGGAATTAAAAGCCAGAACAGACACCTGATGTTAGTGCTGAAGAGATGTTGCTACCCTGTTGACCTGAGTTGCTAGCTGAAAATACTGGGCTTTGCTGATCCACGTAGCAGGGTCATGGAGCCAGTTTCTGGCCACAGGACTGTGTAAAGGTTTGCTTCATTACCTTGTCCTTTTCCTACCTCAGCTTTAAAGCTGTTTCCAATTGCTTCTTCTAGGGAGAGTGCACTGCAGCAGCAAGGTGAGACTGCTTCATCTCCCTAGTGCGTGGACACCCACTGTGGCTGTTCCTTCCCATTCTGCAACATGTGTGCATTAATGTGTGCACGTGGTGGTCTAGGAACTGTCATCCCACAACAGCTTTGAAGTATATATACTTCACCTGTTGCCAACACTGCTCTTTTCAAAGGAAAATGCAAGACCTCTCCTGTAAAATAAGGCATATGTGAGATGTCTCTTCCACATCTCTGAATCTGTTTGGCTCCAGCCCTGAAACATGAGGTTTAATATTCCTTCATGTTTTGCCATTTCCTCCCCAAAACGGCCAGCAAGGTGGCACAGGGAGGCTAATTCTGAGATTCATTACACCGTAATGCCCCCTTTTCCACAGCTAATTAAAACTAGACTGCACTTATCAAATGACCATGTACCTTTTGCAGGGCTGCTGTATGCTGTTTGTTCCTTTCTGTGGGTTTCTTGGTAATTCTAGTGAGTTGAGGACATTGTAATGTAGACAAACCTGCACTAAAAACAGCTGCATCGTGGACGAGCTTTAAACCCAGAAGTGAAGTGGTCAGAGACAGTTTTAACCCCAAGTTAAGTGCTCTTTACTTAAAACCTGGGCTTGAGCTGACCTCCCTGCCTTATGATACTGTATGGGTTGAGTGTGGATATAGTTTGTGTTGTTAACCTACTGCTATGATATTTACATGGATGATTTTTGCCTCTGGTGGCAGGAAACTTACTCTCTGTGAAACCTTTTGGCTTGAGCCACTGATGTGAAATGGGAGAGAGGAGGTTTCAGAGTGCTGGCATCGGTCCTTCCACAAGGTTCTCGTGCTCCTGACAGCTGAACATGGGGCCAGAGACAGACATAGCTCCAGGGAAGGCGGATATTAAATCACCTCACCTTATCTTTTGTTCATCCCCTATCCATAGCAGTCTCACAGAAGACTTTTTTTTTCAGCACAGATCTACCTCATTTTGTGCTTGTGTAGGCTTTCCCAGAGACCCTTGCCTTAAAGACCCTTGCCTCTCACAGCTGGCTTTGAACTGCACTGGTGGAGCTGCCAAGGGTGTGCCAGAGATGGAGCAACCTGTGCTGCAAGTTGAGTTGGGGCTGAGGTGCCAAGGCAGGTCACTGGAAGGCTGATAATGCCTTTTTTTAATTCTTATTCTTCTTCTTTTCTTTTTTCTTTCTTTTCTTTTTTTCTTTTCTTCTTCTTCTTTTCTTTTTTCTTTCTTTTCTTTCTTTTTTTTTTATCTCCGAGGTTTCCAAAGAACGTAGCCAATACATTTCAGCTACAGCATCATCTATTTGAGCCACCAAAACCTAGAGAAAACGGGTATCTTAAAAGAATAGCCATGTGAGTGAAATCTCTGGCTTGATTTGCTGAAGCAGCTTGGGCAAATGAAGACTTCAGGTGCTGCTTTGACTGGGACCTCCTGAGGTGCCTCCTCATTTACACAAGCTAAAGCAGAAGGTTCCCTGAGCACAGCTGCTGCTCAGCCCCAAGCAGGGGTGAGCTGTGGCTGCCTGAGCCCAGCAGCAGATGTTTTATGTTACTGGGGCCCGATAACAACTTCCTCTTCCCTGTGTGTATGCTGGTGGTGTAGTGCTTGTGGGGCTATAGCTGCTTCTTGCCCCTGATGCTGCTCTCCAGGTGATGATTTGCGTGTGCAGGCAGCATGAGGGAGGGCAAAACACTGATTTTCTAGCTGGTGTCAGGGCAGGGTTTCTCCTTCGGCTCAGAAGAGAGGGGGATAGGAGAATTGAGAGCCAGCTGAGGGGGCTGCTGCTGCTTGCTTTTGGGCCAGCTGTTCTTTCTTTGTGGCTATCACAGCTGTATTCACCAGAGACAGGGAAAGGCAAAAAATGTGAATGTTCAGCAAGCTACAGTAAGAGCAGAGAGCAGGAGGAAGAGGAGACAAGTCCTTGAAGTTTCTTATCGAGCAATGTGTCTGTTGAACTTTGGCTTACCTGCTCAGGAAGCCTTGCGTGGGCAGGCTGATGAAGAGCACTAGTTTATCCTCTTGCTTGTAAGACTGGTTGGAAGCTTGAACCAGGACAGCTGGCAAAGCAGCAGCTGTGGGGTAACTGAGAACACGGAGGGGAGAACGGCTACACCTTGTTCATCCCAGATACAGTGCAGTGTAATCAAACATGCTGGTGACCCTCACTTCCTGATGGCACATTTGCCAGGCTGTGATGCTTGACGTTGTTGCCAACCTAGGAGATTTAGATGTGCCTGGAAGTGTCACTAGTAAGCTGTGCCATGTATCGTGATACAACCACTGTAGAGAATGCAGGCCGCTTGAAGCTAGAGGAGATGATCCCATTGGCTTGGTGGGTTTGGAGACGGGGCCAGAGGGTCACTTAGGCCCTGTAGCCTTCTGACATGTTGTGTTAGTGGCACTGATGGTTTCCTGCAGTGGGTGCTTGAGAATGGGTGATAAATCAATTCAAATTACAAGAGCCAGTCTCGCTGCTCATACTCTCAAGCACCTTTCTGGTGGGGTCCACTCTCCATCCTTCTGTCATTGTCACCCAAAGGCACCCAGAGGTACTTTTAGATCTTGGGACAGAAGAGCACAAGATGTTTCCTTAATGTTGCATTCTCCAGAGTAGTTGATGCAGTAGTATGCTACAAACCATTTACCCTTCAAGTATATAAAAAGAAGAGATGACCAGCCCCTCCTACACGATATGGCTTTTATTAGTTGATATTTAATGATTTAAAATATTTTAGTCATGGTCCCCATTGCATTAGGCTGGTAGCATACATATATTGAGGTGCTGCCCATGGCTTAAAGAGCTTGTGGCCTGTACAGACTAGACGTCTTTGGGGTAGAAAAGTTTGTGAATGCAGAGAAGTGGCAACTAACTTAGGGAGGCAGAGGAGAAAAGTGGTGAAGTCAAGAGAAGTAGGTGGGCCTCTGGTTTACAGTTTACTGCTTCCTACCCCATTCCTGACAGTACCGCTTCTGCTGGTTTTACATAAGAAGAAGGATCCGTGGTAAGGGGGGGAAGGAAACAGAAGCTGTCCTGCTCTAGAGGTAGTGTCAGTTCTGCTTTGAAACTTTCCATGAGGCATCGGCTCCCCATCAGAGATGTCAGCTCCAAATAAAACTGTTCCAGGACATTTCCTCAGCATGCTGTGCCGCAGCAGTCTGCATTGGCTGTAACGCTGAGCAGACCGCTCGGGGCGGTTTGGAAGAGCAACAAACTGCATGCCAGGAAACACGCCTTCATTTTGCGGCAGACCAGGAGAAAATGTGTACAGGGCTGCAGTTGTTTTGCATGTAAGAAACACTGGGTATTTGAAAAAAATTGCAGGAGAGAGAACACAATACGAAGGCTCAGCATGCCTTGAAAGGACCAGAGATGGTCTGCTGAGTACAAGGACCTAAAATACATGGTTTTTCCTAAAAATGTATTTCTGTCCTTGTCTGGGATGTGGGTAGGTGTGGGGGAAAAAAAACAACAAAACCCCACTTTTTGTTGTCTAATATCTACTCTCCTTCTGCTATCTGGATAAGTCTTGTGTTGAACCTATGGCTTCATGCTGCTGTTCTGCTAGCTACAGACCCCGTTTGAGGTGTCACTTCATCAGGCCTTTGATCCCCAGGGGCTGCTGCATCTTCTGTGGAACTGGTTCAGCTATTTCTACTTCTTGCTCTGTACTAAATTAACAGCATGACTTGTTGGGGGTGGGAGGGTGTTGCTTGCTTTTTTACTTTCTCAACAAAGGAAAAGGAAGAACAGACTGTTCCCAGCACCATCTTAGTCTCTTTGGATGTTGGATGCGATGTTTCCTTTAAACCACCTTCCTTTGACCTGAAGAACAGGCTCTGTGAAAAGTCTTTTCTGGCATTCAAGGGCCGTGACCTCTATCACCATTGCTGCAATTGAGTGGTTATTGCCTAAGAGACTCGTCTCTGGATTTGTTCCTGGGTTTTAAGTAGCAGATTCTGGGTAGGTTAGCTTAGTAGGCATCAATGTGATTCAGCTAATTTGAGATGTGTTTTTACTGGAAAACTAACAAGTTCACATCTGAGCCGACTTTAAAAAAATCTCTTTTCTTGGTGAAATGCAGAATTGCTCAAGACAAGGTGACAGAGTATTTATTTTAAATTTTAAATCATAGCAACAGTTGTATTTTTTCCCTGCCTACTCACTGCCTTAAAACTAAAAAACAGCTGAACCAAACTTTCCAAAATATTAGGCAGAAATCAGAAGGGCAAAATTCCGCCTGAAAAGGTTAAAGTTTAATGAAGTTGCTTACAACTGAAGAAAGTAATTTGAGAACTGGAGTTAGAGTTGTCCATACGTGCTTCTCTTCCAGTGTTAATAGTAATAAGCATGCTAGATGGTCAAGGAGCATTTTATAGGTACTTCAGGTACCTAAGAAGATGCCAAAAGTCTCTCATGTTGACAGGTCTTAACAGTATATGACAACATTGCACAACAGCTCTTCAGAAGTGGAGAACTGGTGAAAACTGAAGGGAACTGTAATTACTCCAGCTGGAGTTTGGCCTGGCTAGTACGACCTCTGAAACTTTGCCTGCTGAGCTGTGTCAGAAGTCATCAGTTCTCCACTCTGTGTCTCATGCACAAAAAGAACCTGTAAGAGCAAAGCTGGCACTGTGTGAAGGTACAGAGCTTAACCTGGGAATGCAATCATCTAGTAAAATTCAAATGCCACCTCTGGCAGCACAAGGTATTTTATTGGCAGCTGTTTATTCAAGTGTTGACTCAGCCTAGTGTTTGACATCTGACAAGATCAAGAACCCTAAAGGGTTATGGCCATGGGCATTAATAAAGCAATCTTGTTAAGAGATAATTAAGTCACATTTATTAAATATGTAATTAAGCAGCCAACTGTAAGTTTGTTAGGTAAGGAATGCTCAGTTGGGATTATTCACTTTCCACACCCTAGCAAAAGGTTAAAATGGAGGGGGAAAAAAACCTAAAATTCCCCACCTTCTGGAATATCATTTAAATTTTAGGTGTGGTGCCTGTGGAGGAAGCAAAGGCTAAAGCCTCTGCCCTGCTGAGGTGGAGGGATAGCTTTTCCAGAAAGCTAGCTTCCTTCTCTTGGGTGTGATTGCACAGTGGGAATGGATGGCACTGAAGCAGGAGCTGTGCATAGGTGCTGCTCCCTGGGAACAAGAGAAATGCAAATCTGAACATAGGAAGAGATCTCTGTTGTCCTCCCTTGGTGTCTTAAACAGCTTGGGTTAAACTCAGCTCTACTGTGAACCCATGGCCCCTTCAGGTCTTAACTAAGACTGCAACCAGACCTGAACTGCAGGCAAACAATGTGACCAGACAAACGCGATGTGGAGAAGTGAGATACTTTGCTACCCCTGTTTAACAGATAGGACCTAAGAGGAACTGGTGACATACCTAAGGTGACCTGGGGAGACCGTAATTGAAAACTCCACTGAAGGCTTCTGAGCAATCTCCCTTAAACAAGATCCTCTCTCTGTACTGTGAAGACTGGGTTGTCCTCTATATGAGATACTTTGGGCTCCTCAAAACAGTTTTCTGCTTTTATTTTCCATTAGCTTCAGCTCTTCTTTGCAGAATCCCTAATGGGTCAGTTTTAATTTACTTAAAGTGCACAACAACAACAACAACAAAAAGCCTTGCTGAATTGGTATTTACTTGGAAACATGAGAATCCAGAAGAAAAATATCCCAGTATTATCTTATCTCATGTTTTACTGTTTGATGATGCAGAGAGAGGGCTGATGGGAGAGGGCTCCAGCAGTGCCTGTGAACCTTGCACAGAGCTGGCGAGGGCACGGCGATACCAGTGGGTTTGGCCGCACCTAGGGGAGTGGATGGTAGGTAGAAGCGTTTGGCCTGGGGCTCTGGGGCAGACTTCTAGGTAGAGACTAATAACCTTCTGTTCCTGCTCCTCCTAGCTACTGACAGCAGTCCTGGAAGCTCTGCTGGGTTGTTAATTTGCCTCCCAAACTGTGGTCCTTTCCTGAAAACTCCTTTGGAGCCTATCGCTAAGATAAATGTCTTGCCACAGGGTTTACCTTCCCTCTCTCCTTTATATTGGAAAGGATGGATGCACTCATAGCTGTAGACAGCTTGTGTATTTGGAGTAATTGTAGGCATCTCTCATATTTAGTTTCTATTGTTTATCTGTTTGGTTCATGCTCCTCTGTTTCCCAGAAGAAGATGCCAAAAATGCTGATGAAGTTATTGGAACAGTTAATAGTCTGGGGCACTGGCTGATGTCCAAGTTTAGCAACTGTGGCTCAGGGCAGCGAATTCCAGTTTGGGCTATTTGAATACCTGGCCTGGCTGGAAGGAGTTGTTTCTTTCAGCAGTCCCAGAGCAGCAGTCAGGATCACGAATATGAGATTTCCAGATCAAATGAGGATTATTTTCCTTTCATGCACACACTGTGACTAGAGATCACATCCAGGGCTATCATGGATTGAAATCATGACCGAGGGATAGAAGTTGTAGGCATGTGTAAATACGGTGATAAGCAGTTTATGAATAGTCTGTACTCCTGTTTTGTCCCTTCAGCCTTTCCCGGGGCCTTTACTTCCTATTCAGCTTTGGGTTCCTCATCTATAACAGGACCTATAGCATTAATGACGTTTTCAGCCAGAGATGAGTCTGCTCCTTGCTGTCGTGAGTACAATAAACTGCTATCATCAGGTTTCAGTCTTTCTTTGGCTTGCATAAGTTTAAGATGTCCCTTGCTTCTCACTGCCTGGGATTTAAGGATAGCAGTAAGCTCAAGGTGCTCGAAGGCTCTTAAACTCTTAAAAAGAGAGCTAGTGGTGTGAATCAGCTTATATAAAGCTAGCTGAAGCTCAGAAACATAGGGCTTTAGACCAAGTTTCCAGCTAGTTTTATCATTTTCTATATCTTTTGCCCTTTACAATTGTAGAGCACGAAGGTCGAAGGAGGTTGGTCACGCTGCTTTGTGTTACTTTGCCCAGCTCAGGCAATCTAAACAAGGATCTAGGTGGTGAGTTATGAAGATTAGATTCTGATGATGAAACAGAGGCACTATAATGTCAGCAGTTTGCGCTGTTTCATCACTTGCATTTAGTCCAGCTCTGGATTCACCTTCAGACCTTCTTTAGGGAAAGCAGGTGTGGTCAGATGACTTGGGTGAAGAACAAGACCTGGAATTAGAGGCTGAGACTGGACATAATAGTTTCTGAAAGATCTTTTTGAGTGGTGGCTGCAGCTGGAGCAACATAGTACCAGGTGTCACCATCTAGTGTGAGAGAGTTTGCATGTAACATGCAGGGCTGGACTGTGCCTTAAAGCCATTCACTTCACATTAGCAACATTACACGTGGATTAATGTAAACAAGAAGGATGGTTCCTTTTTACTTCTCTCTCCCATTCAGGTAACAGGACCATCACTCAGAGAAGTATTTTTGTGAGCATACTGTATCCAGGTCACATCAGTACCCCTAGTACCTATTTTCATTTCAGCCAGGCAGAAAAGCAGCTAACGCAGAGGTGAGATCTCAGACAGGATTGGTCCCCTGTCTGACAGCTGTTCAGAGCCAGAAATTGGTATGAGGATATAAACTGCCTGTGAAATGATCTGTCAGTCTTATCTCCCTTGTTGATCTAGGTTCATGGTTTGGAAGCAAGGGATAGTCTTGCGCAGCAGGCAGGGCCATCTTTGGAACACCAGGAACACTAAATAAAGCTGAACCCTTTATATGGACTTGAATTTCCTGATCCAAATTTGGACTGGCAGAAACTGAGAGATGCTCGTCACTTACTTGAATTTATGTTTGCAAACACACATTGCCTTTTACATACTAATAATATTTTTTTCCTTATTGTTCTTTCATTTAAATTTACTTTCTCCATGTGAATTCTGTTTTGCAATGATGCTCTTTCTGGTTCTTAAGACTCCTTTTCTCTACGCCCTTCCTCTTGCCTCTTTCATAGTGTAAGCCAAAAATACTTGTCTACCACGAGCAATCAATGCCAGATTTGTTGTGTGGGCAGGACTAGCAGTGAGTAAGGGATAACAAAACAGAGAAAATTGATGCTTCACTAAAAATAGAGCCACTGCAGAAGGTAGAAACTGGTTCCTCATGTGGAAGCTAAAGGATAATTAATTGAGCAATTGGGATGAATTTGGAAAATGATTCTTGGTGAACCACATCCTTCCCGTGCTCAGTGAGGAGGCAGAGGATGATATAGTTTTGAAGCAAGCACAGCAGTGGTGAGAGGGGCCATGTTTGCAGCTGTTGGTGACTACAGATGCCTATCGTTTTGCTTTGTTGTAAGAGGTTAAAGCATTATTTCCCAGGGTGCATTATGGCAATTTTTGAGATCTTCCTTTCTGGATGAGTAGGAATCCATACAGAGCTCAGTCTCAAGTGGAGCAGACAAACTTCGCAGAGAAAGGGGATGTGACAAGATTTCTTGCTTGCTTGCTTGCTTGTCAGTTTTGGCCCTGTACTTTTCCCGTCATGCCCAGTTTTGCAGGACTACCACTTGCATTGGCCTCTAGCAGTGCTATGCACTGATTTTAGTGAGGGCACCCATACTGTAAGATAGCAAATGCTACTGGTCTGGCCCAGTGCTGCTGAAGGTAATTTGGACTTAATTCAATGTTTTGCACCCTGGATCAAGCCCTGAAACTTAACCCAGCTAGGTTATTGCACCTATTGAAGATCATTCCATAATTTAATCTGTTGTCCTGTAACCCATGGTTCTCTCCACCATCTGACTCAAATGATGTTTTCATCATTTTACTACAACACATTTTAG
Organism: Thinocorus orbignyianus; assembly: GCA_013400375.1. Classification (NCBI taxonomy): domain Eukaryota; kingdom Metazoa; phylum Chordata; class Aves; order Ciconiiformes; family Thinocoridae; genus Thinocorus; species Thinocorus orbignyianus. The sequence goes on from VXBW01004156.1 coordinate 203,694, forward strand.
CAGCTGATTTCCAAGGCAACATCTCCTGTTTAATTATAGCTAATAGATCATCAGCTACAAGCACCATGGTTGCCAAGATGGGGAAAGAAACCTGTGCCAGAAATAAGCCAGATGCTGGGGAACTGAAGGCTGCTGCAGGACAGGGAGAATGCCCAGCTGAGTCCGGTGCACCCTTCTTTGAAGGTGATTTGCAGTGAGAGCAAGGGCAGAAACAATCTATAAGGTGTCCTGGGATGGAGTTAAAAATGTGTACTCTATTGCTAGTCAAGATTTCAGTATGTGACCACTTGAGCTTATTATATCTTTGTCAGTGGTAATGGAAGGCCCTCTATTTTGAAATGTAGGTGCATCTGAAATCTTGTGAAATCATCCATCCCGGTTGGTGCCCTAACTGGGGAAAAGACCAGCAGAACTCAGCTGTGACACTGTCCCAGTATCTGTTTTGCCAAACCAGCACGATGCAGGCTGGCCAGCTATATGTGCTAGGCAGCTGGTCAGCCTACGCTTAGCTCTTGACTAGCAGCAAAGCATGTTTTTTTTTGCTTAGTGGGCACGAAATGGGGGAGTTGTAAGGTTTTTAACTGTGGAGGTCTCACAGTGAACGTGGGACATACATTGCTGGAAAGAGTTGTATCAATTCTGTTTTATCCATAGCAACTTATTATCATCAAATGCAGCTTTCCTGCCTCTCTTGCTGCCGAGTCTTTTTTAAAACAGGCTATAGCAATTGTTTTGAATATTCTCACAGGGTTTTAGAAATATCAACTTGGTCAAATCAGTCATTCTCTAGGGGCAATTCTGATTCCCCCTATCTATTGCCTGGTCTGCACTCTGTGTTCTGCAGTCTTCGCTCACTTTGTTCTTGGCATACTGAATCCATGGGAGTCCAAGACATGCAGTCTGGAAAAGACTGGATAAAATCGTGAGCTTCTTTCTTTGAACAGAGGTAGCATCAAGCATACCTAAACCATCCCATAGACCATACCTAGACACCTTGACAAAAATTTGTCTATATCTATTCCTGAAATCCTACATGAAGAAGATTTTACAACCTCAGTTGATTACTGTTGTGCTTAATAATTTTGAAGTGTTATTGCAATGATTAACTGAAATCTTGATTATTATAAATTTAATTTTTTATATCCTTTTCCAGGTGGGTAACACTTTGAACAATGTTCTTTAGTTTAAAGAGGTTACATATTTAAGGTGTGTTACCATAACTTCCTAATTTTATTACTGGGAGGCAAAGCGCGTTCTAACTTTTTTCTTGATTTTATTATCATTTTTTCTTTAACTAGATCACATTTTGGGTGAAAGGGAATTGGAAGAGATTAAAAATCTGCTAAAGTAGAAATCTGTAATTGTTAGACAAACACTTTAATACCAACTCATATGTGAAATAGTTCAGCGCAGCGTCAGGTGTCTCATGTAGCCAGTAACAAATAGGGAAAATAGAAAAATAGGGGAATGCTTACTCCATGAGGCGTTCTCAGCTTTCAGTAATCAGTGGTTTAAAAAACTTCCTGCACTGGAGGTTACTTCTATATCATCACATTTAATAGACCCTGATAAACTAATTCAGTTGGCTGAAAAAGAGGTTTGACAAATTTTATGGTTAATCTTCAAAGCATCTGGTGACATTCAGTTCCTCAATTTACGTGCTATCCACACAAAAAACATATTTCCCACAGCTTGTCTCAGATGTGTTTCCCTGGCAATTTAACCACTGCTCACACCCCCCTTATCCCGCATCAGCTCTCGCGTTGTGAGAAATAGCAAGTGTTCTCCATATTATTCATGTTTACACAGACCAGTGGCAGCATGCTTGGCGCTTTTTCTATTACCAAATTTGTATAACTCCTGAAGTCCTAGAATAATGATCAACCTTCTCCAGACAAATTATGGCAATTGGTCTGCTCTCCTGGCTCTTGCTTAGTTTGTGGTGTAGTTCAAGCCCTGACCTTTTTCTTCAATATCTTGCCTAGTCAGTTATTCCCCTTTTTGAATAGACTTGTTTGGTTTATTATTTTCCCTCTCCCTCTTTAGGGTAGCCCCTCACACTTTTCTTCACTGAATTTGCTTTTCACAGAGCAGACATTTGTCCTGCAGGCAGAAACCACTGGAAGCAGCACTGTGTGTCTTCATCAAGGGCAGAGTCTAAGTCTCACAAGGCATGTGTAACCAACATTTGCTTTGGAGTTGTCTGCTTCTAAAATGTATTTATTTGCAGGAACAGAAAAAACAGCCTAAGAAGAAAAATCTAAACTGAATAATTTCGTCTGTGCCAGGGAATAAGAGTATGCTTATGGACGGTTACTACAGGTTACATGGCACATGGGCCATGTACTTTGAGAATTCAGGTTTATTGGCTCTATGACTAGACCAAGAACCTCTTTCATACACTTCGATTGCTGCTTCCTCAAGAGAAAGTAAATATTAAATGCCAGGCTCAACAAAGTGGCATAGTCATTCAGAGAAACATAAAAGCTGCTTCTCTTTTCTCCCATTCCTTCCTGGAAATGATGGGTCTTTGCTATTCCTTATGTGTGTTTTATCATTCACTTGCAAGCATTTAATTATTGTGGGTTTTTTTTCAAAAAGAGCAGAACTCCAGAATCTGGCCCAAATGTCAGCAGGTATGGCTCTGCAAGGTTGGGGCTGGACTGAGGTGACCTGCAGGTTTGATGCTGCTCTGAAGGACTGAAGTGCTAGTATTCTGTGCCAGGACAAGCCCTGCTTTGTATATGGCTGTTGGAAGAGCATAATAGGTATATTTCATGAGATTTTATGAGATTTTGGGGAAGAGGTTGCACACTGGTTACTTATGAGAGGTTCAAAAGTCAAGAAGCCTACTATGATTACAGTTTGAAGTCACCAAATCTTTGTAATTTATTTTTTTGTCTTGACTATTCCTTGACCCATTCTAAAACTTCTTTCCCACAGAGAAGTGTCCTGCATGCTTTCCTCCCAAAATAGAGCAGCAGCTGTTCCTGCCTTTCTTCAACCCCACAAATCTCCTGCTGAAATAGGAGGTGAGATGTGGCAGCTTCCTGCACAAATTAATTGCAGACGTTTCAGCTGCTGAAGTAATTGCCTGTGGAAAGGGATGGCATGTAATTTGAAAAAGGACTTTGCCTCCCCTACTGTGCATAGTAGAAGGCTCCGGGGAGACCTGATAGCAGCCTTCCAGTATCTGAAGGGAGCCTACAGGAGAGCTGGGGAGGGACTCTTTGTCAGGAAGTCTAGTGACAGGACGAGGGGGAATGGTTTTAAATTGGAAGAGGGGAGATTTAGATTAGATATTAGGAAGAAGTTCTTTACTGTGAGGGTGGGGAGGCACTGGAACAGGTTGCCCAGGGAAGTTGTTGATGCCCCATCCCTGGAAGTGTTTAAAGCCAGGCTGGATGGGGCTTTGAGCAACCTGCTCTAGGGAGAGGTGTCCCTGCCCATGGCAGGGGGGTTGGAACTTGATGATCTTTAAGGTCCCTTCCAACTCTAACCATTCTATGATTCTGTGATTCTAAACCTGCCTGGTGCTGGGATCTCAGGGGGGCGGGGGCTGCACCTGCATTCTGTAGCCTCGGTGTGTTCACATCATCCTTCCACAGGTCTGCTCACACATCGCTTCTTTCACCTCAGTCATGTCACTGAAGATGCTGCAGTATTAAACCTTTATTCTGAGCTGTTTATGTTCCCTGATCATTTTCTTTCAGTAGTTTTATGGATCTGGTTCAGTAAAAAAGAATTGCAGTACAGATGTCTCTATAAATACCATGAAAAGGTTTTGCTCCTCTTCCTACTTATTCTCTGTAACATTCCTGATCTCAGGAAAGTTACCAGGAACCTTCCAGAGAGCACATCTGGATGCTGGAGATGAGATGTTCAGGGAGACTTAAAAAGCATACAGCAGCCTTCCCTCTATATTAAAGGGTAGCAAAGTTCTGTGTAACACAGGAAATCATAGGACAAATGACCACTGCATCCTATGTAGAATTTGCTGACATTGGCTTTGATTACCAGCTGGTGGCCAGAAACTATCTCTGACTCAGTCATTCCCTGAGGCCACCCACCTGGTGGCTTAGAGGCACTGGAGTAGGCAGACTGATTGCGGCCAGAGCAATGTTCTAGCCAGAGGTTAAGTGAGCACCTCCTGCCAACACAGAATGGACTGTCCTGATCCTGTCTTATTGGTAGGTTTGTATTAGGTAAGAAATTGGGGAAGCTTTTTGAGCTGTGGTACTAAAAAATTATATATATATTTATATATTCCCTTTTACTGGAAGAGTGCAAATATCAGGGTCTGGCAGTAGCTTGTGAAAATCTTTTGGATACTTGTGGATGGGGCTGGGATTGTCTTACTTAAGAAAAATACAGCTGCAGGTACGAGCTCTAGTGAGTCTCATGAAGACTCCTGTTTGCTACCTATGGCTTCTAGGTACTCTGGTGAGACTGACCTTCTTGGGATATCTGAGTGATTTGCTGATCGTCTGGAGTAGGAATGTGGGAGGGGAATGACCGCTCTGTGGTGCATGATCTAGTGTGCTGCCTACATAGCAAAGCTGTTGGGCTGAGAAAGGGATCCAGGCAGGAGTTAAAAGGCTTGTTCTTTGGCTGTCAGGCTGATCGAAGACTTACCTTTCTAAGCCTCAGTGCTACGGAAATTAGTGCCTGAAGATAGCTTGCAGGAGAGCAGGCCTTGAGGTAGTCGTAGCACATCCTGGCTGTTAAAGAAGTAATATTTTCAATAAAGATCTTGTGGGAGAAGAGGCTGATTTTCAACCTTGTTTTGCTGAGCTTTGCTTTCAGAGTGTCTCTCACTTGTTTACATAATATTAGAACAAATTTTGATAATGTAAATTGCTGATCTGGAGCTCAGACAACTGGTGAAAAATAGTCAGGAAAGAAGGCAGAATGCTGCTGCTTGCCCCTGGCTGGTGACTGCTCCCTCTTCCCATTACTGAGGCTCTTGGTAGCTCAGGTTGCCCTTGTTCTTGTAACAAAGATTGCTGGACAGGAGAAGAATTGAGCAGCAAAAATGTAGACAAGACCTCAGCTTCACAGGAGCATGTTTTAAGGCTTGGTCTAGACTAGGTGGGTGAGCATGGCCTGCATGGAAAACCCCCTCTGCAAAAAGCAGCACAAATCTTGCCAAATATACAGCCCTGTGCTCCCCTTACCATTTCCAGACTGCAGTCTGTGGCTGGTGGAGTTGAATCGTGCTGATGGGAAGTTTCTGCTGAGCTCCATCACCTACCTCATTCTCAGCAGTGGCTGAGAAGAGTCTTATGCCTCTGCTAGTTCCAATTGCTGCAGGGGGTGAGGAAGAGGAGCAGCATGGTAGTAGTGGGTGCCAGCTATCAGCTGTGAGAAGAAAGGAGGTGCAAAGCACCCTGTGGGTACGCTAAAACCTATCTGAAGGCTTTGTATGGCAGCTAGGGTCTTCATGAGACTCAAGCTAGTTCATTCAGAGATTACTCTAGTACTTAAAAGTCACCACATTGCAACAGAATGCACTGACACACACTGCTGGTGCCTGAATTCAGCCTGTTATGTCTTGGCTATGTCAGTGGCTTGCATATGGTTATTTTTTCCTCTTGCAAGTAGCCAAAATTACAGATGATAACTCACTGGGGTTCATGGAGTGGTTCATATCAATATGTGTTGCCCCAGGTGTCTCAGAGCTCAATCTACAAAAATCAATTTAATTGCTCTTTTGCTAGCACAGACCCAGTTCAAGACTTGGCTCTCACAGCCAAACTGAGGGGTTAACATGCTCTTTGGATTTTTATTTACACTATGCACATACCGCCTTTTTTTTTGTTTTGTTTTGTTTTTTTTTAACTGAAACCTAAGCTGAATCGCCCAGACTTCCTCAGTTTGCAGAACTGGACCTGAAATATCCCAAGCCCAGATTTTCCCTCTGAATTTTGCCATAGTAGTTTCTGGGCAAAACTGTCAGAAAATAGGATGTAAAGTAAAATGCAAATGAGAGAGGAGAGGTGTTCACCACCAGCCTGTTTTTAAACAGGAGTTCACCTGGTAAGAAGGTCTACTACAGTTCAGGCAGATTCTCATTGCACTGCAGTGATTTTCCTATCTCTACTTCAAACCGCCCTCTGCGGTCTTTTTTGGAGAAGGAAGAATGTGCTACTCTGCTCCACAGAAGCTACTTATAGCAATGTTCACGGTGCTGGAGGGCTGTCAGCTTTGCAAAGTGGTGGGTCAGGGGGGAAGTAGGGACTTGAGATAAGAATAGTATGTGAAATCTTAAATTTGATGGGCCTGTCAGGGAGGAAATTACAGCTTGGAGGAGGAAAAGTGGCCGTGTTTTGAATTTTCTGTCGTAAATATAAAGTCTGGGGGTTGTGGCAGTGAGGAGGCAGTTCCACCAGGAATGTGTAAGGCTTTGTTTGGGACATGCCTGCCACAGCTGTTTTTCATTACAAGAGAGCAAGGAGGAGGACTTGGTGACAAGGAATCCTTGTATACTCTGGCAGAGCTGGTGTGAAAAATGCAGGAAGGCAGGCGTGGATGAGTGTGGAGAGAGAGGGGATAGAGCCTGGAGGACTCTGGAAATCACTTAAACAGCCCAGGTGGTACCTGAATCAATTTGGGATAGGGTTGCCCTTTTCTCTCCACCTCCAATAATAAAAAAAAATTGCTGACCTCACCTGGCAGTAATTGCAGTGCAGTTCCCAGCTGTGCCAGGGGCAGGGCCTTTGTCTCTTTATGGTCTGGATTTAAGAATGTGTTGCTTGTTTTTTGAATTGTATTTTAAATTTTGCTCTCAGGCCAACTTGAACTTGTAGTGTGGAAGAAGTGCTAGTATTTATGGCTGCTCTGCTGAGTCTCTGCAAAGATTGCTGCCAAAGATAGTACAAGGTAGAAGGGGAGGTGAGGGATGTGCAGAACAGCTCTGCAGGTCCACTCTAGAAATTTGCTGGCGTGCAGGTATGCACCATCACCTGCTGTTCACAGGAGGCAGAAAGCTGCAATAATATGTCCAGGGCGACAAAACAGGCTACTGCCAAAGCACAAGCAGCACAGCCATATCTCAGCCCTTCTTGTTGGACTCTGGACTTCTCTGGCTAAGCTGTCCCAGCCATCCATGTGGAGCATCAGCTTCTTTTTCTGCAGGATGTGTCCATGTAAACTGAATGCAATGTGAACTGAAAACAGGAGAGAGATACACCCTCATCCTTTTCTCAGTAGCCACCCAGGCTACTGAGAAGGTTTGATGCTGTACTGGTAATGCCACCAGCGATGTGTTTGGTGAAGCAAAGATCTGGGGCACCAGAAATGACAGAAATAGTTAAAGGGTGTTCTGGTCTCAACTTTGAGGCAAACTCAGTGCATTGTCCTAGTGCTGGAGCAAAGCTGTTCAGCAGGGCTCACACTGAGACACTCCACAACAGATTTCTGTGCTGTACAGTGTCCCCTGAATGGGACACCTTTTTGCTAGCTCCTGTGCAGCTGCTTCACTGGAGTTCAGTCTGTGACCTGTCGGTGAGCCATCTTCACCTCAGAAGGATCGGGCTGTTGGAAGGACCTTCCCCAAGGGAAAATGGGACATTTCCAGATAGTTCATGTTAGTGAAATGGGGCCAGCTATCCTAATGCTAATGTGAATAACCAGCAGCTGGGTTTGTGTTTCTCAAGTATGACCCTCAGGACCAGTCTTCCCATGTTTAGTGCACTGAGATGTTTAAGAAACTGAGCCCTTTATTTTGATTCTTATCTGACTACCAGTCTAATTTAAATACCTGATCTCGAGAACTGAATGCTGAAGCATTTCTGAAAGTTGCTGCTTTGGATTGCTGCTTTAGCGTGGCTGTCAGACTGTGGATTATGAGAGATCTAGCTCATAGTTGCCTAGGAAGAGGTGAGAACAACACTGTTCCGTTATGGATCTGTCTTTTACAAGTGGAATCTTCTGTGCCTAATAAGAGAAAAGCTCTATTTTGAGAAATTACATAGATAGGGACTCCTAGACTGGATCAGGTCCTCTACAGATTCTGTGGCATCAAAGAAAAGTGCAGGTCCTTGCCTCTCCCTTCCTTTTTATGGAAATACTAGTAAGGTTTCTCTCCTCAGTAAGACATCTATTCTTAGGGAAGTTGTGGGAATTTTGTATCTTTGAGCCCTGCTCTATCAAGACTGACAAGCAGATTTAAAAGATTTCAGGATGAAAGGGAAAATGATGACGAGGAGACAGGCACGGGTAGAGTATTGTCACATAAACTGAAAATACAGTTCTGTTTCTGACCGCTTACATCTATTTAAGAGGGCCAAGATGCTCCTTGGATTGTTTGTATAAGATATTAGGATGTTTCACTTTACTCTTCCTAATTGTTCTCCTGTTTTAAGGCAGGGGATGAATAATTTTTGTTTCTTCTCTGATTAGCATTGATAGTACTGCACCATCCAGGAATTCCAAGCTACCAATGAGTTTGGTTTTTGGATTCAAAACTATTTGTCCTCAACAATGTTTCTAGCTCAGGCAGCAGGGAAATAAGAACGTTAGAGCCAAAATCTTGCCTGCTTCCTCTGGATTTAGTGGTGTGACAATGGGAGGATAGGTAGCTAATGACTAACCCATGGCAGCACCAGGAAGCCAACATGATGACTACTGCTCCTACCAGGGGTCTGATGTTGGCTTTTTATGGTGACATCATGGTGCCAAGAGCATGGAGCCAAAGCAGCTGTTTAAGCAAAGGATGATGAGCACGGATTGCCTCTTTTAACATCACAGGTTTCTTGGAAATTCGAGTTCTAAGAATCTGAACTTTTTTTTTTGTTTCTGCCATAACAACAAAGTCAACTGCTCAGATGACCCTTTTTGTCCCTTACTCTTTTCCCCTATCCCTCCTCTTCCAACTTTTTTTTCACCTAGGTCTCAAATCACCTTTATTAATCATTTACAAGGACTAAAAATAAAGGGGAGGGATGGTAACAAGTACCTTACTTCTCACATCCAGACAGTTTGGGCTGGAGCAGAAAGTAAGCAGTGATCTTTGTGTCCTCACTCCTGGAAAAGACAGTGCCAGTGATGTTGCCAAACATCAGGTGGCGATCAGGCATTGCTGAATTGCAGGAAAATAGCTTGAGAGCCTGGCTGTTGTTTCTCTAGATCTCTCTTCCTTTTGGCTCCCCAAACAGGTTGCAATAATTGAGAACTACAGCAGGTCTGGCTTCTGCTTCCCAGTCAGCTGAAATGCCACAGGATGTGGCTTCTCTGTTTTTCCTCTCTAGTCCTCCAGGGACAAGACCTTCATATTCCACATACAGCCACTTCAGAGAGGAGGCATGGGCAAATTTCCCCACACCCGCCTCTCCGAGCCAAGTGACTTGCATGGTTTCTCTCTGACCAAGCAGCAGTACACTGAGCCCTTTCCACAGCTTCTTGCTAAAGTTAATTGCCATAAATTTAGCTATCACTTGCCTTCTTTTAATTTCAAATTATTCACAGACTAAGACATATTTTCAGCTCAAAAATGAGGATTCCTGATATTTTATATTAAGTAAGTAGACTCATGGTCATATTTCAGCCTGCAGTTTTTAGAAGCTTGGAAACAAATATTTGTTTTTTCTCAAAATGAAGCTCCTTAATAACCTGTTACAGCCTATGCCTACCGATGTTCTCAGACACAGAGCCATTGCCTTTTTAGAGATTATTTTTTCCCCCTGGCATGGCTTCAGTGTTGGCAGATAAAGTGCAAGCTCTTTGTTTTCAAGTAGCCAGTTTAAACTTTCCACTTTGGCTTGTTATTGCCCAATTGCTAAGAATCCTTCATTCCTGCTGTTTTCCCTTTGTTTTCCATTTGGTTTTGGGTAGTTCCTGAGTTATGGTGTCTTCTCACAATAGTAACAGATGTCATCACAGCTTCTTTCTTGTCATAGACTGCATAGAGCAAGACAGTATTGCCCATTGTGCCTCATTAATATGAATTGTCCACTGTGCCCATTCGTATGAGTTGGCAGTGCATCCTGAAAGCCCTTTAGCCCATAAAAGAAGATAGACTGTGATTTTAATGTGGGGAAGCTATTGCCCACCTCACCGATGAACTGATGGAACTAGCATGCAGCTGTTATTTAGCATGCTTTAATGGTGGACTTGAAAGCGTTTTGGAAGAAGGCAAGATAAGTTTCTACTCATTTGTAGGTGGGAAAACCAAAGCATATGGAAAAGTTACTTAGCAGATTAGCTGCTGAATTGAGAATATCACCAGAATACAAATCTCTAGCCTCTTACACTAGGCCCTAATCATTAGGAGATGCTGCCTCTATTTTCATCCCGTTTCTACTGAAATCTGCCTGCTGGTGTCAGGTCTCCCATCACACAAACATTATGTGGCCTGGCAGGACCTCCCTGGCGTTTCCCAGAACAGCCCTCCTGCAAGGCCCACTAGGAGGTCTCATTGGTTTAGGCATTAGCCCAAACTTGCCTCCTGTCCAAGCTGGGTACAAATCCATGATTAGACATGAGTGTGATTCCAGGGCAGCATTGGATCCTGTTCACCTGAGGCCATGCTGCTGGGTGGGCAGGGTTTAAAGAGCAGCTGTGGAGCTGTTAATTTAATTCCATGCTATTTACAACAGTTTATTTTGCTATTTTCACTCTTCCCTCTCCTAAGACATTGAGATCCTTTCGTTTGCTCCTTCACAAACAGCTTCCCTTTCTTCTCTGCTATTTCAGTGCATTTCAGTGCTTTCAGCATCAAACAGGGAGGACTTTGCTCCTCTGTGTGATTTCTCAGAATTTTGTATCTGCAGCATTTCTCCTTGCATACGGCCGAACAACCTGTGGAGCAACCTGTATTCTGTGGCATTCCTGTCTCTGTAGTCCCTTACTTCCCCTGGCAATTACAGGTAACTGTTGTCATGTTTCAGTTTGAGTAAAGTTTCGTAATTTGGTTTCTAAACTGTTTTCTTATGGCCTGAATTTACCCCAGCCATCTCTGCACTCTTTGTCAGATCTTATTCCAACTTACCAGCCACACTGAGTAGTTTAAATGTTTCTTTTACAAAATTCCTCAGGGAAGACAGCAGCAAGGAAAACTCCAGAATGCTGAATGTGTGTGTGGCAGATGATGGTGGAAACCGGTACACCAAAGCTAACTTCAAGGCTGGCCTGTTTCTGAAGTGAAGTCAGTAAATTGAAGATACAGGCAATAGAAGTTTATTGTAAAGACCCCATTTTCCTCTAGAGTGAAGAGGACCAAGACTTAGGTATGTCCTCTTCAGCAGAGTGCTCTGCTGCATTGGCTGAAACAAATGTTCTCATCTCAGGGAAGTCCAAGAAGTAATGAAACCTTAACCCTTCTGTTTCCTAAACAGAACATCATGTGTTCTCTATTTTAATTGGTACTTTGTTATTACAATTATTAGCCTTACATAGATTCCTGGAAGTTCTCAACTCCTGAATGGTCCCATATTGCTGTGCCTCTATGTGTGCCTGCTGTCAAAATTAACATCTATTGTGTCATGCAAATATTGTATGTTTGATGAATACATTTGATATCAGAAAAAGATGGGTGAGGGAAATCTGTAGAGTCCAGAATGCGCCACGTATCTGATCATAGAATCATAGAATTGTTTAGGTCAGAAGGGACCTTTGAAGGTCATCCAGTCCAACTCCCCTTCAATGAACAGGGACACCTTCAACTTGATGAGGTGGCTCAGAGCCCTACCCAACCTGGCCTTGAAAGTTTCCAGGGATGGGGCATTTGCCACCTCTTTGGGAACTCTGTTCCAGTGTTTTACTGTTTTTACCGTAAACATTTTCTTCCTTACATTTAGTATGGATCCTACCATCTCTTAGTTTAAAACCATTACTCCTCTTCCTGTTATAGGCCCTATGAAAAAGTCTGTCCCCACTTTTCTCATAAGCCCCTTCAAGTATTGAAAGGCTGCAACAAGGTCTCCCCAGAGCCTTCACTTCTCCAGGCTGAACAACCCCAACTCTCACAGCCTGTCCTCATAGGAGAGGTGTTCCCTCCCTCTGATCATTTCTGTGACCCTACTTGGACCTGCTCCAGCAGGTCCATGTCTTTCCTGTGCTGAGGGCATAGAGGGGCAGAACCACCTCCCTTAACCTGCTGGCCATGCTTCTCTTTATGCAGCCTCATGAGGTTCACATGAGCCCAGTTCTTGAGTTTGTCCAGCTCCATATGGATGGCATCCTGTCCCTCAGGAGTGCCAACCTTACTATTCCACTCGGTGTCATCTGCAAACTTGTTGAGAGTGCACTCAGTGCCATTCCCTACATCACTGATGAAGACATTAAACAGTGCTTGTCCTAATATGAACCCCTGAGGGACACCACTCACTGATCTCCATGTGGACATTGAGCCATTGACCCCTACCCTCTGGGTGGAACTTTCCAACCAATTCCTTATCCATCAAACAGTTCATCTGTCAAATCCATCTCTCTGCAATCTAGAGAGAAGGATGATTTGAAGGACCGTGTTAAAGACCTTACGGAAATTCAGAGAGATGACACACATAGATCTTCCTTTGTTCACTAATGTAGTCACTCCATCATAGAAGGCCACTAGGTTCATCAGGCAAGACTTGCTGGATGTCTCAAGTCACCTCCCTGTCTTCCATGTGCCTTATTACAGCTTCTAGGTGAATCTATTCCATGATCTTCCCAGGCACAGAGGTAAGGTTGGTAGTTCCCAGGGTGCTCCTTTCTACCCTTTTTAAAAATAGGTGCAATGTTTCCCTTTTTCCACTCACCAGGGACTTCACCTGACTGCTGTGACTTTGCAAATATTATGGAGAATAGCTTGGCAACTACATCAGCTGACTCCCTCAGAACTCTAGGATGCATCTCATCAAGTTCCAAAGACTTCTGTACGTTCAGGTTGCTCAGGTGGTCACAAACCTGATCTTCTCTTATAGTGGGAGGACTTCTCCTCCAGTCCTTGTCATGTGGTCCACCCACTTGAGATGTGTGAGGAGGTTGCCAGTGAAGACTGAGGCAAAGATATTGTTGAGAACCTCAGCTTTTTCCTCATCCATTGTTGCCAGTTTGACAGTTGTGTTCATCATGGGGTACACTTTCTCTGACCTTCCTTTTGTGGCTGACATACTTGTAGAAGCCCTTCTTCTTATTCTTTGCATCCCTTGCCAAGTTAAGCTCCAGCTGCACCTTGGCCTTTCTGACCACATCCCCACACAACCGGGCAGCATCCCTATACTCTTCCCAGGATACCTGTCCCTGCTTCCACTTCCTGAGCATTTCCTTCTTGCCCTTAGTTTGACCAGCAGGTCTCGACTCAGCCGTGTTTGTCTCTTTCCATCCTTTCCTGATTTCTTACACCTGGGGATTGAGAGCTCTTGTATGCTAAGGAAAGCATCATTAAAGACCAGATAGCTGTGTTCTACTCCCTTGTCCCTGGGGGCAGATTCCTATGGGGTCCTGTTGACCAACTCCTTGAAGAGTTGGAAGTTTGCTTTCCTAAAATTCAGACTCCTGACCTTACTCTTCCCCTGACCCATATCCCTCAGGACTATGAACTCCACCAGTGTATGATCACTGCAGCTCAGTCTGCCTGCAATCTTGATGCTGCCCGTTAGCTCACTTGTTTTGGTGACCAACAGGTCCAGTGTCATATCCCCTCTGGTAGGGCTGTTTATTACCTGGCTTAAGAATTTATCTTTGATGCACTCCAGGAATCTCCTGGATTTACAGCTTGCTGTGCTACTTTTCCAGCAGACGTAGTGTTGTCATGTTTGTTTATCCCTGTGGATACAGTCCAACCTGATCAAGTCACGAATTCAACAGCCATCTTGCTGGCACATGGGAGATTGAAACTGAAACTGACTCCAAAGTGAGAACAGGTTCTGTAGTTCTGTATGACCAAAAGTTTGTTCATTTTATAATTCATTTTGGACTCCCTGCAAAAAAAATATACACTCTTTAAATGGCGTTGACAGACCAATAGGACCTCTGGTTTTGTCTTCACTAGACTCCTAGCTTATTGTGAACTATGATTCTTCCAGGAAGAGCAGTGATCCTTGTCATAGGTAGATAGTGCCCACTGCATTGAGTCCCTTATCACTGACCAGAGTTTCTATGAGCTGCTGAAAGAGTTCTGATTTTGTTCAGATACCTATTGCTGCCAGGGCAATGTGCTTTGTTCAACAGGGATGAGAGAGAAAATTCTAATTATTTACCACAAATCGTGAAAAATAAATTAATGGTGACAAAAACTGTTTTCCAGAATGAAAGGTGCTACAAAAACTTCCTATGAAATCGAAGTGTTAGCTTGGACACATGAAGTTGCTGTTTCACCAGTGACGTTCACCAATGCTGCCATCTACAGGTTGTTATTCTCTGTTCTGATCCTTAAAGTGCTGTGGCACCACCAGAAAAATAACTTGATTTGCCTGTGCAGGTAGAGTTTTTTCAGTCATCTGAATTGTCACTAGCAAACTGACAGGCATATTTATATATTCTTATATATTACAAAGGGCTGGACAGATGCTATTCAAGACAATGTTAAATACAATAAATTTGTTTGTGCATTGATGCCTAGTAATACATAAATCTTGTAGCAAACTGTATTGGGACTCTTAAGTTATACCTGTCTGCAGCTTTCCCCCTCAGGTGACCTTCCCTTTTTCCCCTCCCTTAACTTCCCTTGACTTTCTTTGGCAGCACACAGTGCAGTGTGTGCTCTGGAGCACACAGTGTAATCCTAGCAAGAACCACTCCCAGTGCTGTCAGCAAGAAGACTGCAGGCAGAGTTCACGTAACAGATTGCGTTCAGGATTAGTTTCAACATCCCCCATTTTAATATCTCAATAGTCATGGCACTGAGCCATATCACAGGGCATTTTGCACTGTGTACGAGGAAGATTCCCATCCTGCTGGGACAGAGTGAGTCTTGCCTGGCAGCTTAACCACCCACAAAAATTAGTCAGATGGTAACTAGTCAAGCATGGCTTCACCCCTGCTTACAACATTCTTTATCTTGAGCAGCTTTCAAAGGTAAAAGAACCTTTTCTCTTTTCTCTCTCTCTCTCTTTTTTTTTTTTTTTTTTTTTTTTTTTCTTTTTAGAACCAAAAAAC